>JAAGNO010025018.1:142123-170890 GCA_033439905.1 Ceryle rudis
GTTGTGGGGGACCATGTCAAAGGCCTTGCAGAAGTCCAGATAGATCACATCCACAGGTTGTCCCTTATCCACTGATGTAGTCACTCTGTTGTAGAAAGCCACTAGGTTTGTCAGTCAGGATTTCCCCTTAGTGAAGCCATGCTGGCTGTCCTTGACCACCTCCCTGTCCTCCATGTGCCTTACCAGACCTTGTAGGAGAATCTGCTCCATGATCTTCCCAGGCACAGAGGTGAGGCTGACAGCTCACTACTTCCCAGGGTCCTCCTTTCTACCCTTTTTAAAGATAGGTGTAACATGTCCCTTCTTACAGTCACTAGGGACTTCACCTCACTGCCATGACTTCGCAAATATTCTGACTTCTCAAAGAATACCTAAAGCACCTGAAAAACTGAGGAAAAGGTCACCATTTGATATTCTCTCATAAGTGTGGGTGAAACCATCACATGATACTTACTTTTTCCTTTCATTTTCTAGTATCCTGAATAAATCTTTGAAATACTGGGGAACACGGACAATCACATTTTCTGAAGGACCTATATCTTTGAGCTCAGGATAGAGTTTGGTGTCAATCACCTTCTTGATGTATCCCAGCCAGTCAAACTGAAATGACAAAGAGAAGACTGCTTAAAGCAGATTATGATGAGAGATGATTTATTAACTAAGTTGCACCTTTGAGGCTAAAGCTTTCAAATCTTTACTTATTAAAAATTTAGAAACTTTTGTACTTTGTCATTACACATGTTTTCAAACCTCAGTAAAGTCACAACTGTATTTAAAAGAATATATATTGTAATTGAATACATACATTCCTAATGATATTCCTTTAGTATACTGCTCTGCACACTAAAGGCAATCTTAATTTTTTAGGTCAGATGTTAAAAGAATAATTTTTGCAATTATCCCCAACCAACCTGTGGAATCATGGCACTAAGCTCCGATAGGTTCATTTTATTGTACATAACCTCGCTTGTTCGATTTTCATATGGAATCATGATCTGGAGGGGGAAAAAAAAACAAACAATAAAACAAAATAAAGAACAGAACTATCAAAACAAGGATTAATTTGCAGGGACCTGCTCTTACTGTTGATCATAATCTCAGTGGAGGAATATCTCACCCCGTGTTTTCCAAGCATTCATGGCATTAGCTTCCTTTTCTGATGATGGCATTTAATTAGGACAAGTGAAACACTGTTCACTGTCAGTTTAACCCATTACTGGGGAATTTAATGATCTGCAAGACTTCTTTGAACATATTAGACTAATTGTAACTCTGATTATACTTGATTCATAAGAGATAAAAGCACACCTAGACTATTAATACTTATTCTGTCACATGAGACAGAAGCTGGCTTCAAACTATATGGTTTAAAAGGTCAAATCTGATATAGGTGTACTGGAAGTGTATCTCATCTCTTGGATTTGAAAGTGTTCTTGCTGTGGGCTGACTCCATGTGCGGGAATAACCAAACACATAGAAGTTTCTCCTCATTTTACCCCATTTATAACTGACAAGGGCATTCAGATTCCAAGATGGCAGTACAGTTCATAATAGAAAACCAAACCGAGTATAAGATATAGCTCAAAATTTTCTGTGTTCAAGAGAAACAATAATTCACCATGGCAGTTCCAGCCTCACTGGAAGGTAAATCCTACAAAACAGGCTATACACTGTGTAGTTTAGAGAGGACAGAGATTGACATCAGACTAACCAGACAGCTGGCAGTTCTCCAACCAAAATTCTCCAGTAAGTGTCTGCGGTTTTAATATTGCTTAAGCCACACAGAAAAAAAATTACTTTGTTCTCCTTTTCTGCAAATTTCATTTATCTGACGAATCTTTAAACTCTTCTTGAACCCATTTACTCCCTTCCTCTCAAAACTTTACCTCTTCCTCTAGTAATTCAAACCTAATAGAAATCTTTCTTGTACACAACAAGCTCTCTTGAAGCATCTCACTTCTTCCTATATCCAAAGTATCCTCCCTTTATTCCTTCTGTCTCTTCCTGAGCAAATGAGTTATCTGCTATATACATTCACTTAAAACAAATGCAGAGGAATACACAATAGAGTAAAAGCCTAAATAACAAATAGGATTATCTTCTTTGAAATCACAATAAGATGTTTATATAAATCATTGTGATCTTTAGGGATTATGCAACAATCCATGTCCCTGGACTCATGGCTAATATCTGGATATATTTTAGGAGGGTTATTCACACTAAAGGGAAATTAGGTAACCATGAGCAAGTATAGCTTGTTGCATGACAGTATACACTACTGATTCTGAGGGCCGTTACATGATCCATGTCATTTTATATGGCAACTTCACCTACATATTTTGTGGATTACAGCTCTACAAGACATTCATAAAGTAAAGCATTAGAGCTACCAGAGGTAGCAATGCATCTTCTTATCACATTACCAACAAACAGAAGAAAAATTTTCTGTTTTTAAAGTCTACTGGATCACAATTGGCCTTGGCCCATAGATCCAGCCTGTCCAGGTCCCTCTGTAGAGTCTTCCTACCCTCAAGCAGATCAACACTCCTTCCCAACTTGGTGTTGCCTCCAAGTTTACTGAGAGTGCCCTCAGTGCTCTCATCCAGATCGTTGATAAAGAGATTAGACAGAACTGGCCTCAATAGTGAGCCCTGGGGAACAGCACAAGTGACCAGCCACCAACTGGATTTAACTCCATCTCCCACCTTTCTTTGGGGCCAGCCATACAGACAGATTTTTGCTCAGCCAAATATTTACCTGTCCGTGTCATGAGTAGACAGTTTCTCCAGGAGAAGGCTGTGGGAAACTGTTAAAGGCTTTACTGAAGTCCAGGTAGACAATATCCACTGCCTCTCCCTCATCTACTAAGAGGGTCACCTCATCATAGAAGGAGGTCAGGTTGGTCAAGCAGGATCTGCCTTTCATAAACCTATACTGAGTGCGCCTGATGGCCTGGTGGTCCTCTATGTGCTGTATGATGGCACTCAAGATGACATTCTCCATAACCTTCCCAGCACGGAGGTCAGACCAACATGCCTGTAGTTCCCTGGATGCTTCTTCTGGCCCTTCTTGTAGATGGGTGTCACATTTGCTAATTTCCTATCAACCAGGAACCTCCCTGCCTAGTCAGGGCTGTTGGTGTTAGATCAGGCTGGACTCAATAATCTCAGAGGTCTTTTCCAGCCTCAGTAATTCTGTAATTCTGTGAGTAACAGAAAGTGGGTTGATGAGCTCATCTACGAGCTCCCTCAGTACCCTTAGGTGGATCCCATCTGGTGGTGCCATGGATTTGTGCATGTCTAAGTTATGCAGCAGGTTGCTATCTGTTTTCCTTTGAATTATGAGGGCTTCATCGTGCTCCCCATCCCTGTCTTCCAGCTCAGGGGGCCAGGTACCCTGAGAACAACTGATCTTACTATTAAAGACTGAGGCAAAGGAGGTGTTGAGTACCTCAGCCTTTTCCTCATCATTTGCCACCATGTTTCCACCTGCATCCAATAATGGTTGGAGATTCTCCCTAGCCCTCCTTTTGTTGCTGATGTATTCATAAATATTTTTCTCTATTTTTTTTTTTCCTGATTTTCACCCCGCATAACCTCACAACATCCTTGTAGTCCTCCTGAGTTGCCTGCCCCTTCTTCCAATAGTCATAAAGTATTTTTTTTCCCTGAGTTCCAGTGAAAGCTCTCCATTCAGACAGGACAGTCTTCTTCCCTGCTGCCTTGTCTTTTGGCACAGAGGAACAGCCTGCTTCTGTGTCTGTAAAATTTCCTTCTTGAAGAATGTCCAGCCTTCCTGGACTCCTTTGCCTTTCAGGACTGCCTCCCTAGCAACACCGTCAAACAAGCTCCTAAACAAGACAAAGTCTGCCCTCCGAAAGTCCATGGTGGTATTTTGCTAACACCCTTTCTTGCTTCTCCAAGAATCAAAAAGTCTATCATTTCATGATCGCTATCTCCAAGACAGACTCCATCACATGAGCTGTAAGTCCTCCTTTGTTCACAAACACCAGGTCCAGTAAGGTGCCTTCCCTAGTGCGGGTGGGAAGCCCTAATTCCCACATGACTGCCCTCAGGTATTTCTGAGGTTTCTGACACATCAATAACCCATAAGTCTTTGCTGCTGCATGTATCTCCATCTCCGCCTCCACTGAGATGGCAGACTGGAGAACCTCACCAACACATTATCCCTCAAACACTGGCATATCTCACCGAGGCTTATCTCTAGTGATCTTGGCTGACATATTAACAATTTAAATGACCAAGAGTACTTGGCTAAGGTTTTTATTCCCAAGAATAAAATAATCAGTTTAACAATTAACTAAGGAAGGCATACTGTTCACCATTTCTTCATCAGGTTATGCTCCTTTCTTTCTAGTTCCGAAAAACACTATTGCTAAGGCAGTTGTTATAACAACTTTCCATTTTAAAAAAGAATAGCTTTTTTTTTTTTTTTTTGGTAAAAGATAGCTTCAATCCTGTATTAGATTACCAACCTCAGCTATTTTAACTTCCAGTCTTAGAACCGACTTCATATCAGATTCAGCTCGTGAAGCATTTGCTCCAAGAAGCACTGCTGTATCAACCATGAACTGCAAAAAGGCATCTCGGTACTGTAAGAAACAATAAGAGAGAAATGACCACTGGATTTGCTCTTGAGCACAGCTGTAGAAGCAGACCAGAAATGCCCAGCTACAGCAAGGAGTATAATACTTTGTATTTTCATGCCCTAGCAACCAATATCATGCTATCCTTACCTTGAATGGCTGCTGTCATCAGGGAGAAAAGGAAAAATAACACTGTAAACATACTGTGCGTGCCAGAGATACCTGTGTTGTTCACAGAGTATAAATCTCAGGAAATCACACAATCACAGAATGGAAGGGGTTGGAAGGGACCTCTAAAGATCATCTCATCCAGACCTCCTGCCAGAGCAGGATAGCCTAGAGTAGATCACACAGGAACAAGTCCAGGTAGCAAATTACACTTGTGGGTTAGACTGACAACACTTACAGTTTCTCTTACAATGGGATTAGACAACATGTATGAGTGTACACTGATATTTTACGCCAACTCATACAGCAGTCAGTGTAGGACTAAAAAATTACTTGTATATAAGTGCAAGCTTAGTGGCTGAGAAAACAGGGAGATGAAGGATACTCCACATTTATTTCCTGTCTTTACTGGTAAGACTGGTCTGCAGGAATCTCAGGCCCCTGAGACCAGAGGGGAAGTCTGGAGCAAGGAGGGCCTTATCCTCAGTGGAAGAGAACCAGATTAGGAAGAAAAGTGGACAAGAGTAAATACGGGGGGTCTGACAGGTTGCATTCATGAGTTCTGAGGGAACTGGCTGATACCATTGCAAGTCCACTCTGGATAGTATTTGGAAAGTTGTAGCTATTGGGAGAGGTTCCTAAAGGCTGGAAGAGACCAAGTCAAGAGGGTTGTGACCAGCAGCACAAAGTCCAGCTGAAGGCCAGTCACTAGTCATATACTCCAGAGGTCAACCCTGATTGAGCAGAGGGTTTGAACAAGATGAAATCCTGAGGCCCCTTTCAAGGGGGAAGAAAAGCAGAGGGACTACAGATATTACCAAAATCTTAATTTGAGAAACTTTGCAAGAGTGTTTGTAGTAGTAGTACTTGTAGTGGTGGTGTTTTCTAATAGAAAATATCCTGAAAAATCCAAATCCAAACAAATCACAACCCTTTCTCAGTTTGGAGCTCGACAAAACAACAGCAACAATGAAAAAAGCTGAGGGTCACTCTGATTTGCAGTTAATACTTACAGATTTGGCTTCTGTGGTGTTTTCTAAGTAATCCTCTCGAGATGCAAGAGAGAGGCTAGCTTGGTCGAGCTGTTAAAAATAACAGAAGAAGCAGCATTTAATAGGTAAATTCATCATACTTCAAAAGTAGCCCTATAAGCAACCTTGAAAGAGTTAATGTTTTTCTGGCAATTATTGTAGGTGTGTGTAAATATCTAATACATAATACACTGCACCAGCATGAGTTCCACAGGATCTCAAAACAACAGAAAAATGCTATACTGTGCTGACAGACATTCACATTACTGTGATCAGGGGAGCCTCAGATGCCCCCTACAATATCTGAGCCACCTACATCAGCAAAAAATCACCTATGTGATTTATGTGCTTATAGCTCCATGTGTGAGTGGGTAATGAAATTGTACTGGGTCTACTGGATCAAACAGTTGTTGCTGATGACCATTTACCATACATATATTTCAGGGGCCCAAGAGTCAGCTTGAAACAAACACTAGTCTACTTCATGGACCAAATGTCCATTAGGTGCTAAAGCATGTTAGCTCCTGTGTATCTGGAAAGCATCAGTAGACTTCTTGACTGAAACTGAGGTTACACTTCTGTGCTTCACCCTAAAACAGCACCAAGTGCTGTATTTGGATTTTTGAAGAGATGTACTAAAAGTTGGATGCCAGCCACAAAAATGATTGCATGCATGTATAGGAAATTGTTATGCCTCCAGTACAGTAGCTAAGGATGTTTGGTAGGTCCAGGTGGATCTCTGACTTATCACTTATCTTTTTGATATAAACATGGATCAAATTTCTTGGTCTACAGCCACTCTAATATTAAGATAAAGTGCTCAAGGTAATTTCTAAACCAGTCCTGAAAGTTCATTGAGATATGCACTTACCCTTTTGAGTGACATGACTATATGGGAGTATCTGCATACTGTTTCAAGTTCTTAAACAGGCAAAACTCACCATGCAGCATATATCTTAAAATTACTACTGGAAATGGAGATTTCCCCAAACACTTCAATGCGATCAGGTTAGATTAGGGTATGGAAGCCAAAGCTGAAAACATAATTCAACCAGCTTCCAAACTCTGAAAAAGATACTGACTAGAGCAGAAATAACAGTTTTGATGTTCTAAAATTATTATTTTGATGCTACATTTGGTTTTAAAAGATAAGTCTTTGAAGAGTGAAGAAAAATTGTATATATTCATACGATTTCATATTAGTCTTTTATAATCTAAATGCTACACCATTTATATTTCACATTTTCTACATTTATAAAAATTACCTAAATAAATGCTACTTAAGCTCTAAAATGAATGAATAAATGTAGTATTTTCCTCTGCTGGCTGGGGTTCTCAACCTTTAAAATATTCCAGAGACAAAGAAAACATATCATCCACCAAAAGAGGAATAGCTGTGATGGTCAGTACAACTCTGATTCTTTGAAAACAGTATCACCTTCTTTTTCCAGCATCTTGAAGCAGAAAGAATATATATACTCATGCTTTGCATATGTATGTCCTGTTAATAGTTAACTTCAGATTTTTTTTTTATTTTAGTTGTGACTGTTGCATGAAATGTTCATCCAGATTTTCCTGGCTTAAGAGTTATATTTGACAACCCACTGAAACCAAGAAAACACAAATATGAGAAATAAATAAAAAAGTTAAGCAACTTCTTCAGCCTTCAAGAAAAAAAAGATCATGTTGAATGCTGAACAAGATTTTATTTGGAGCTTCTTCTCTTTTTTTCTGATCTATTCATGATTTTGCAATGTTGAACAAAAAGAATTTTGCAATAGAGACATTTTCACAAGCAGATTGAAATACTCCATGGTTCATCTGCACCCTCGGGAATTTGTTAAAACACGGACAAAGTAGAATACTGGCTGATGCATTCTGCAGATCAACTTCTTAATCAAATTAACAACAACAGAATACCCCACAGGATAATATGTTATTCATAGTTATCTAAATAACTGAAGCACTTCATTCTAATTCTTAGGTGCCTATAAGCATACCGAGTGAAGATACTGCTGGGTATAATTCATTTCCAAGAGACCAGCAATAAGGATATAACTGCCCAGCCCTTCACTGACAGGTGACTTGGACTGAAATATTATGACAGGAGATAGCTAAATAATCTCTCCTGATTCTACTTTTCAGTTCTTTAAAACAAATCTCCAGATGAAGTAATCCTGACAGGATCTGAGCAGCATTTTAGCAGAATAACATCTTTAACACAGTGAACTGTTGATTTGCTGTTGACTCGACTCTGGCAAAACCTCCTAGAGATGGGGAAAAGTTATCCTTCCATTTTATACCAGTTAAATGCCGCAGTCAAAAGACATTTTAAATAATTGATTCAGAATCAACATCCACTCCAGTACTACCAGAGTTAACTGGTTTTGATCCCCAAATACAATGTATTCCTCTCTACATTCCTACAGCTATCCAAAATGCTAGCAACGTAAGGATCATAGATCCTATTTTGCTATGATGAATGGCATCATAATTTTCTTCCTTGCCTCTTCTCTCTTGCCTTCATAAACTATTTTCTTGTAGCAGTGGAGGGCTGGTTTACTCATCTCTGCTTCTTAAACAACAATACATTTGACCCAGGCACTCAGTCTTGTCATGGTGACATCTCACAGTAATACAATTCTCTCTAGAGTTTTGTCAGACTACAGTGAGGCAACATTTCCGGAGTCTTTTTCTCACTAATCTAAACTGTTGTGTAATGCCATGCACTGTTAACAAACTGGTAATGCTTTGTGGTCCAAAACCAATAGCATTTCAGTAAAAAGATAAATTCTGTATTTCAGGTTTAGAAGGGTTGGGATACATCTATGTTGCAAGGTGATGTATAAGCACAAGATAATGTGTTTCCATCATAAGAAAAATTATTCAAGTTCAAAATATATGCTATTGATGCACCATTCTTCATCTTCACAGACAAAAATCATTCTTCATGTAACCAATGAGTCATAAGCAGCACTCAGAACACCGCCAGGAGTAGATGTCCTCCTCTCTCATTTTCACACACCTAGACCTTGGACATTGGTCCACTGGGAACCAATATCCTGTACAAAAATACTTGTCAATAGTATGTGTTCCTAGTGGCTTCTACATTCCCACAAATTGGCACCTAAGTACCCCTGTAAGTCAGTATATAATAGCAACAATAATCAAGTGTAAACATTTGGCACGCAAACATGGTTTTAAAAATATGAGACCACAATATACAATGCCAAGTAACCTGTTAGATATTCCAAATTGTACCTTCAGGATATACCGATTGGAGATTTTGTCATCAGCAGCCACATATAAACGGATGAAGACAGAGTTACTGTATTGACCACGAAGAGTTGCCAAGGCTTGGACTAAACTAAACCTCCTTTCTGACCACAGCCCTTCAGGTCCAATGTTAGACTCCAGCACAGGCCAGCGGAAAGGTGAATGCCTCAGTATACTTAACAGGGGTTTCACGTCAGCTTTTTCAATTTTATCTGAAATGTCAAAGTGTGACAGCAATTACATCGCATACAATTCAAATCCAGCAGCAGCCATGTGAGACACAAAGATTTATCAGCACTGATTGATTTCTAGGAAAGATAAGACACAGTAGCTGAAACCCAAAGCCTCTGCTCTGCCTGTGAGCACAAAAGCATGAAAGTCCAACCCAGTTTATCTGCATTAAGAATAAGAGAGGCAGGCTTTCAGTAAAGGCAGGGGCTGGAATTAAGTCAATTAAGTCAAATAAAAAAACATTCCTCGCTTAGGAATTATAATAGAAACTTCACTGTTTCTGAGAGATATTTATTGTACATAATCAAAGGTAGAGGATTCAGCATCTCAGCACCAAGGCTGCAGATTAGGCTGTCTCAATTGCTGACAGTCAGTCTCGAGCAGTGCTGGAAGAAAACTGCACAGGAAATAAAGTCTGAAAGAGTCAGAAGAATAAAAGGTGCTTTGAAGGACACAGTCCACTTGCTCCCAACTCATCTTTCACTCACGCAGCTACACAAAGGTGATGCGTCCCACCCTAGCATACATCACCTTACAGCAACATCTACAAGCTCAGGAAAAGCACTCTACAGATGAGACGACAGGGCTCCCTGGCTAAATTTGCTTGACGTGCAGATAGCTTGCTGCAAAAGAGTCCAGGGCTGTCTATATTCAGCTCTGTGGAAGTGTTTTGATTAAATGGATTTAGAGAAAGGTAGAAGGTGCTGAGCAACCAGCTCTTGAAAGCATCAGTCTCAGGATTTCAACAGAGAGCTCCTCTAACTTACTAGGCACTACCCCCACACCCACAGGGCATGGTTTTGGCACCCTTTTGCACAGATAACTATCCCTTTGCAGTTCCTGAGTAAGCAGAGGTCTCTGTAAAACTACTTCTTGTGCCTTGTTGTACCTCAGTCTCGATAGCCAGCTTCAGAAATGTGTAGAAGACCCTCCACATTCAGTTGAATAAAAGTCACTGAAACATGCATCTGATCAAGGCTTTGTGTCACTCAGCTGGGAGCAAAAGATCCTGCCTTTATAAAAACAGGTAGCACACACATGTCCATCTCAAATCAGTCCACTTACTCTCATTCATGCAGGATGTGTAAAGGATCTTGGCCTTCTGTACAGCTTCACTGTCTCGCCTTTTGCTGATGGGCTTCTCAAGCAATGCTAAAAAAAGAAATTACTTTTTTTCAATATGTCGGAAAGTGTAGGAACTGTTTGCCTGTCTCATCATTTGATTTAATCATAGCATTTATTTAAGGATGAGGTTTCACATGTATTTTTTTAAGCAGTAACACAGATGAAAGAAGTATTTTCATTTTTTCTAACAGAGAAGGGGTTTTTTATTTATTTATTTTAAAGAGTACTGTTTTAAAGCCAGTTGACAGATATTGTTTATTACTCATCCTCACAGTCAACCTCAGCAAACTGCAGGGACAGGGGATCATGGGATGAGGGCAGGAGCCAGCGAACAGGGTAAGGAGTCAGGTATTATTCCGAGCAGCTCAGCCTCTGCTATGAAATCAGAGTATAATGGAGAAGGTGACAGGATCTCAGGAGTAAGACCACCAGTGAACTTCTGTCAAAAAGTGAACTTCTGCCAGCTCTACTGCTGCTGAAGGCAAGCAGCAAGAACTGTCCTCTTGCGTGTTAAATGCACATAACCTCAGTCTTGTAAATGACACAGAATGCCAACCACCAAACTACACTTTGGAAAGCTATATTATATAGATCCCTCAACACTATACATATCTTCTGCCTCAGTGCCTGAAAGTCAGACTTCTCTAAGTTGTCAACTCTCTGCATTTCTTGCATTTTTCACATTAGGTTATGGAAGCAAAATAGCATGAAAAGTGCATCTGAAACTCAGCAGTCCACTCTCAGCTGCCTCAAACCATTCTTTCCAAGTTGTAAATCAGCCTTGATGCAGCTGCAGATACACATACTATGGCTAAATGCAGAGGCAGTTAGTTTCAGCAAGATCTATCAGCTCAGGTGCAGCACAGCATGAGTACTTCCATGGATAGGAGAAGCAGGGTAGCACAACATGGAAACAGTGCTAGCAAATGCTGTCTTACCTTACTGGTTTTGTAACACCCAGACAGGTCCTGCACATCATTACCTTGTTGTTACTGGGGCCCTTGGAGAGAATGGCTTTGTTGGAACCATCCCAAGTCCCTCCTGTTGTATTCTTAGCCAGAGCTAAAAAGCCTTGCAAAATTCAAGAGTGCCCTCAATACCATTCTCCCCAGTGCTCTGGGTTTCAAGAGGGTTTATAAGAAAACACACAGTGCAGACTGGCCTTGTGTGGTGCTCTGCCTGAGCTAGGAAGCATGCCTCACATAAAACGGGGAACAAAGTGCAACACATGAGACCAGTGGCCTGTCAAAGCAGAGGGCCACTGGGACTTCATAGCACCAGCCATGGAAAAACCAAACCACTTCCACCCAGAGCTTAATCAGGTGTCAGTGCACCTTTGCTCTTCTCTCCCAGTACTGTCTGGGAAGATGCAGAGTGCTGAAGAGGTGGTGGTGCTGCCATCCAAGAGCAGCACCCTCCTGCAAACGGGTAGCAGCTGTTCAGTCTCCAGCTCCTGCTCTTTACAGCAGCTTGCCAGAGTCCTCTCTCTGAAAGTCCAGCCCAGTGGCACCACTATATTTTATAGCTGAGAACCGTCTGGGTTTGCACTGCTCCACTCAGTATTAGGAGCTCATTATCAGAGGTAGGATTTAAAGACACTTATTTCCTGGGATTTTTCTAGCACCTTGAAGAACCTGCCATGCTGCATATCTCAGATATTCCCCACCAGTGCTCATCTAGGCACCTACACTCCTGCAACCATACGGTTGACCTCAAACTGTTCATTAATCAAACAATACCCTGGAACAAATGCCACTTGTTCTCTGTCTCTACAATCCCTTTTGTCCTTAAAAAAAAAAAACAACCACAAACAAAGCCCACCAGAACTCATTTGCCTAGGTCCTTGACAGTTGTAATGACATCATTCCCTTTTAGCTATGGATAAGCTTTTCCCTAAAAATACTGCTGGACATGATTCCCGATAGCTTTGGTTTCAAATCCTCAAATTGATAATATTTTTCAGATTGTTAAATACAATATAATACCAATCATTGACACATCTCCAGTGTGCACAGTTCGTAGCAGAATAATCAGATCTGTTCCCATTTTAAGAATAGCATTTTAGAAAAAACTATAAATGAAACCTACATAAAACCAAGGATGAAAAAGATACACTCCTATTAAAGCCATTGCAATAACTTCTGTTCCTTGCCAGTGAGCTGCACAGCCATGAAATTATGAAGCTAATAAAATTAAATGGCTAAAGCCTAGCTAAAGCTCAGGAGAGATACAGAGGATGAGATCCAATAAAATAAAATGAACTCTAGGAATACCCCTGCATAAAATCTTGTTAAAATCAGATCTGGTGTTTTCCCATCAGACCCTCTCATTATGTGCCAGAAGGAAGCTGTAACACTCCCTGCACTACTGCAATGACTGAGGTGAGGTAGATGCTGCTGATTTGCTCAAAATTAATTTATGAAGAAAATTCTTGGTTCTGATGACATAAATCCAGTGATAAAAATATGAAAAGCTTAAGACAGTTGAACCCTGTAGACACTGAAATAGGGGATGTGATCCATGAGTGATCTTAAAGCTATAGAGGTATCTCTGCCTTAACCTCAAGCTTCCAGAAAGATTTAGAAGCTCAAACCTGGAGTACTGGTCAGATCCACTTGATATATAAAATTCAAGTACAAGGTTTAGAAATTTACTTCTTATTGAACTTGCAAATACATATGGATTTTACATGTCCTTGGATATTTAAATTCTTCTTAAAGAAGAAGAGCAAGAAAAGGCAAGAAGCAATGCCTACTAATCAAAACTATGGGTAATCAGTCTATCTACAGGTTGCTGCATCCATGGAAAGTCAGTCACTGCTGTGACCAAAATCAACGTAGACACATCAAGCTATCTTTAAATTAGCAATGTCAGGTAGGTTAGTCTGGCCACAGTAGCAGGCTGTGACAGGCACACCCCTTGAACTAAGCATATCTAATTGTGTGGGTCAGTCCACCCTGAGCTCTACAGTGCAGCATTTTGAAGGGCTGCAGCTCAGAATGTCTGCTCTTTGAAGACCTCCACAAGTTGAACACACCTGTCTCATGGCTATCCCTCTGCTCTCACCAGCATGGAGAGGCACCCTCTGAACAGTGCTCCATCTTTTGACATGCAACATGGCATTTCAGGCTCACAGAAAGCAAATCTGGCCCCTCTAAAAAAAAAATGCAACTCTTAGCTGTATTTGTCTGGGAGGACTGTATTTCCACCTTGAAAAATTTTAATGGCTTCAGATAATGGCTTCAGATATTTTCTGTTTGGACACCAGAATGAAAGCAACACCTATAAGGTCTTCCTAGGGGTAGGAAGAGGAAAGACCACCACAGATCAGTTATGTTCAGCCTCATGAGATACTCACAAGACCTGCTGTTTAGTTCCCTACTCTGCCTTTCAAAACACCTGCTCTTGCTCCTCACTAGGAGATTGTATTTGTACAAATCCATTGAGAATTTTAGTCTGGTAGGCTTTTCTTAAGTCCAGTAGTTGGAATTAACATTTTGACTAAAGCAGCTCCCTCAGTGCTGAGAAGGACATTGAGTTTGTTCTTCTTGTAGATTTTTTTTACAAAAATACCACTTTTCATGTTTCAAAATTAAAAGATTCAATTCCCTAAAGCAATCTCCCATTTTAGGACTTCAAATATTAAACTGAATTCAACTTGAATCTATAGACAGTTTCAATAGACCAAAAAATATATTCTTTACCAGATTCATTGACTGTAAAACACATTTTATCTGTCTTCGATCGGTATCTTTTAGCTTCATGTTTAAATGAGAATTTTAGGAACAAATGTCTTTGACCAGACTAGGAAACACAGAGCACTTCAATGACATAAAAACCCAAACAAACAACAAACCTCAAAATAACAACTCAATTGTTAACTCCCAATTAAATGTTACAGCTACAGAGATTAAAGAACCCACACCATCTAAGCTGATTTACAACCTTCTGAAAGAGCACAGAATCTTAATTAACAGTAACCACAATTCCACAATTTATTGCTGCTATGGACTTTTAACAGTAGCCTTCTGCAAATGCAAAGTGGAGTATCACAGCCAAAAATCACCAGGACAAGCAAAGTGAACCAGCATAGCTTAAGTCACCTTGAATATAAAAGTCTGTGATCGTATTTCCCTAGCCAAATATAAAGTACCCATTTGAATGGCTGTTTTAGCAAAGCAGCTCTTACCTCAGTCATGTCTTTCAAATCAATTCCAAAGTGATTTTCTTTGTATAAAAGGGATCTTGGTCTGTGTTACCAAACTCAGCACCTCATTGTCCATGTTTCCGTATGCACAGGATACCCAGATACAAGATTTATGTTTCCCTTCACATATAACTTAGTTATGGCAAGCGTCAAAACCTATTGCTAATTCTGCTCTACAGCCCTGAAATAACTCACCTCATTAAGCAACTACCACTTGCACAGACAGAAAGTGGTTAAAGATGTTCATGATATTCTAAACTTTGAGGTTGCAAATAGCTTCATCATTCAATTTTCTTCTACCAAGGGGCTGTGGGTGGGGAGGTTCCCACTGCAAATCAAAGTTCTTATACTCCTGACAGCCCAGGTCAGGTAGTTTTGCATCATTACTGCCCCTGGCTCTTGTACAATACACAAAGACTCAGCATCAGCAACAAAAGACACCTCATAGCTGGGAGTGATTCTCAGTTGTTTGAATTGTAGATGCTCAGACAGACAGTCAAGGAAAAAAGTCACAGCTTGGGTGGGGTGTGGGTGTGCAGGGATCTACAGTTGGGAAGGGAAGTAAGTTTATATTGAGCTGCCTTCAGACATTTCTTTTCCAGGCCAAGAGGGCTAAAAAGGGCCAGCTTCCTGTGGTTCACTACCCTACAGTAAATAGTAATCATCTGCTGTTAGAAGTGAGAGCAAGGCACTTTACAAAGTAAGTTTTTCTAGTGTGTGTGTGTGTGTTTATTTAACTGTATACTATTTTGAAGCTGCTAAGGATAGTCTTGTGGCTAAGTGGTACCTTTAAGTGTACTTGCCATTTCTAGCCCTTGTTGATTTTTCCAGCCTGTCTTACAACTTCATTTTCAACCATCGTATTTTATTTATGGCACTAAGAAATCCTGTACCTTTCCAGCATCTGATTTGAAGTGCATGAAAAAGGAACTGTACAGCAGGATATGCAGGGAAAGAAACATGCATACAATTTATTCAGATTAGGAATATTGATTCAATTTATCAGTGTCCTGATCTGCAGATTGTATATATTCTGTATGCTATCAGACAGTTTTCTACATATACAGTTGAGCTGCATTCCTGAGAGACACCATGAGATTTGCCAAGTTTATTTCTTAATCTATAGAGAAAATTGTTAAGCTTTCTTTGCACTTTCCAATCCTAGATACGGGGAATACATTGTACTAGTAAAGATAGTAGCATTTTTTCCCCCCCATTCATTTTTGTTCTTATCCTTTTACGAACATTTTCTCTAAGTGGAAAATGCAGCACAGTGATATCTGATGATGATCCGAAATATATTATAATGTTTTGTATCTTAAAACAAACAAACAACTAAAACAAACCTGCATGTGGAAATATCCCAGTGGGAATATGCTCGGACTTTAAACAAAACAAAGCTATACAAGAACCCCAAGGGGACAGTCCATTTCCTGGAAAGCTGTAATCCTGGAGGAGTGAAAATATAGAAGTAGGCAAGTAATTCAGCGTGAACTCCCAGGGCAATACCAGAGCAAAGAGTGTTCTTGGACTGCAAAACCAAAGAGGCTGGTGAGACAGACTGGAACCGTACCTACCTTTCAGTTGTCCATATTTTAAGAACAGTGTTGGAAAGATGGACAGGGTGCAGAAAAAAAAAACATCACAGCTATTTGGGTTGAGTGGCTTGAGAAACAGAAGAGGGAGAAAAAAAAATCATGCAATGAGGGACCATAATTTGTTGCACAAGAGATGGTGATGGTATTGCAGCATGAAGGTACATCCCTGTTAGAAAATGCTTGGTGTCAAAGAGGTCTTCAGTCTATTGAAAAAATGAAAAAAGAAAGCCAACAGTTGAAGATGAAGACGAATTCACCAGTGACAGTGATTAACCACTGGAGCCAAGCAATCAGTGGAGATAGAGGTTTCTCTGCCCTTTAACATCTTCAAGACTTGATGTTTTTTTGGAAGATAAGCCTTAGCCTAATATGAATTATGTTTTATCCCAATGCAAGCTATTGGGCTGCATTACATGGGTTATATAATTTTTTGTGATACAATAAAGGTCATAGGAGATAATCTAATGGTTACTCCTGGCATTGTACTCTATACATTTTAGGATAAGGATCTCAAAGCACTCTTAGACATGTGGGACCATGGAGATACAGCCATTATCCATTGTTACAGATAAAGAAGGTAAGCCACAGAGGATTAATTCCTCCTTATCTAACTCACATCAGAGTCCTACTGATTGGAACTGTGCTCCTTTTATGGTCATAAATCTTGCTGAATTTGAGCCAAACTCTCAGAGAGCTTTATCCTTTGGAGATGGTGAATGTCTCTCACTTTAACATCAGTGATAGTGAGAATTGCTTACCATTACCCAGATGATGCTCAGTACCACAACTGAAAGCAATTTGTAATGCATTGGTTCCAGGAGAAGACCCAGAAAGCAGCCCAAGGGCTTCTCAGAAACCTATGCCTACTCATTCACTGGGCCAAAGGCAGAAAGAGCTCTCTCATCAACTATGTCCACAGTAAGGCCCTATCAAAGCCTCATGCAACTCCCTTAGGTTTTGTTAGCAGATATTTGCTCCTTATTGCATTTTTATGAGCTTCAGTTTCTCAGACCACAATGCAGAAACTCTGCTTGTGAAAAGGGAGTTTCTTTGCAAATACCTGGTGACAGAGAAGATGAATTTCTCTTCTGATTCTTGAGAAATAGAGTCTGTTCTTCACCATCCTGCACTGCTCTACAGCTATGGGCATCAGAGTTCTAAACTGATGAGAATAATAATTAAAAGAGCTGTTCACCCATCTCCATCTCTCAGTCACAAGCTTTGTTTCCTTCCCGGGCTACCTTGACTATGTGTTACCTCTGTGAAGAAGCAAAACCCAAGTTATCTTTTGGAAATTTGCAGGAGATCCTCTGATGTCAGCAGCAGGATGTTTAAGAATGTTCTGTGAGGAATTTTAGCTTAAAAGCAGAGAAAAAACTACTCAAACCTTGGTTTGAGTTTGGCAGTCAAACCAAACACACAACACTTGTGTGTAGAATGTCCTTCCCTGAGGTCCCT
Source organism: Ceryle rudis (assembly GCA_033439905.1). Lineage (NCBI taxonomy): Eukaryota > Metazoa > Chordata > Aves > Coraciiformes > Cerylidae > Ceryle > Ceryle rudis. The sequence goes on from JAAGNO010025018.1 coordinate 159,824, forward strand.
GAGTCTTAAGATAATTACGATTCACCTAGTCCTCATTAGAATGTCTGACCCTTAAATCCTGTATTTTCTTCACACTAAAGAGCTATGGAAGAAGGTTCCTGAAAAGCAACCATAACCCCTAAAACCCAAGTAGCCAACTGTCCTTGTGCCACTAAGGGTATCTAAGGACCCCAGCTGTGTCAGTGCCAGTGCACCGGATTTAACAAATCAGGCTCAGAACAGTTCAGAGAACAATGATTTGTCCAGGATGCTAAAGGGCACACACAAAAAAAACCCTTCAGAAATGCTTTGCTGCTACAGAAATCGCATCTAGACAAATGTACATTCTTAGTTACAGTAATGTGATCTTACATGTTCCAAGAGTGATTATTTCAGAATGGTTTGGGGTCAGCTGACATTCATTTAGAGTATCTAGTTTCTACGTCCTTTTTTTTCAGAGACTGAAGTTAAACAGAGGAGAGCTGGCAGTGGTAAGTTTTATGGACAAAAGCCTACAAGGGGCACAATGTTCTACCTCAAAATAAAGCACTGGCCACAGCATCTAAAATTATACACAAACTGTTGTGATCACTCAACCAATGGTAACTTCCTGTCTTGCTATGTGAAAACATGAGTTTAATAGACTGCAACACAAACAGTCCAGATTACAAGATTATCAAAGAAGAAAATACAATATGTGTATTTTTATTCTCATCAGTTTGGAAACCTGACCCCTATAGCTGGAAAGGGTTACAGAGGGAATGGTGAAGAAATATGTGTGTTCTAAAAGGAAGTGACAGACTTAACTGAAATATATCAAAGCTGTACATATTTCTTAGGAACAAGACAAGTATAATCAAACCAAGATTATTTTTAGAGTTAAACCTGTTCTCTCAGAGCACTCTCCTGAAAAAGACACTAACATCTCCTGCTCTAGAACACAATGCTTAATGTTTTAGCATAACTTTATCCCTCTTAGCAGGTTTATTAGCACAGGTCAAACTCCCACACTCATTCATGTGTCCAGATTCCACTTCAGAGCTGCTATGTATCTGGAAGCCTCAGGAAAAGAGCAGAACACGTTCTTGCCTGTCTGGAAAACACCACAAAAGCGAACCTCAGTGGAGGGCACAGAAGCCTACTTACAGGTCTCTTCTGACCTGTGTAACCCAACATCAAATACATAATTTCAAGGCTCAATTAAATTCCTTTATGCCTTTAAAACAAAACTTCTGATAATTTCTCCTGCTATGCAACTTTAGTGTACAATACAACCTATTTCCTCTAAGAAAAACTGATAGCAATATCTGTTTTTTGAGACTTCCCTAAAATATGAACTAAACTTTATTTATGTAAGCTGCCAGTTCTGCTAATTGTTCTGCAGTGCTTCTTTCTAGTTTGGGTGTCCTGTGCACAGCCCGACGTGCAATCTGGAATCCTCATCTCCACCATACTCTACAAGAAGTGAGCTGCAAATGATTTGGTTTAAAATAAAAGCTTGTTTCCAGGATTCCAGTAGAAGAAAATACACTGTTTCAATATGTAATTTTCACTTCCTCACAGCTAAAAAAAAAACCCAAAACCAAAGCAAAATTTAAAAAATAAAATAAAATTACTCATCACTGTAGTTAAATACTTTTCAAAAATACTGACATTAAGGTTCTTCATTTTTTCCCTTTGGTGGCTGTAATCATTGCTCTGTTTTGAAGGACTGGAAGGGAAGCAGTCAGAGACTAATGCACTATAAAAATTATTTAAATGCATTTTATAAACACCTGTATTATATTTCAAATGTGTTATGTTCCAGATTTGTCTACTGTTTGCTAAATACATATATGGGAAAACAAACTAGCATCAAAGGCTTGCAAAAATCTTCCTCCATATGCTTAAAAATATTGTTGCCTAAATAAAGCTTTTCCTTTTATGTCTAAAATAAAGTAAAATAGCAAGTCAATACACTTGCCTGGTGCTTATAATGTAGGTTTAAAATTTTACCAAAGCATATATTATTTCCACTTTCACATATTCTTTATTCCCTCCTTAATCATCCTTCTACTACTTACTTAGCTTTTTTCTCTTAGTTCCATATTGCAAATATTCAGGTCACCAGAATCACCTCATTGAAGTACATAAGGACTCAAAATAACCACGTCAAGCAACTTCCCTAAAGGCAAACTCCTTGATCACACAGGAATATGAAATAATGTAGAGTACTAAAGACAACTCAGATTGTCCTACCACTCCCCATACTGTACATTCCCACCTCTTTGGAAGGCAGAAGTGTCCAGGATGACAGTGAATGAGGCTGTTGGTCCCTTTTGGAAGGCTTGGTGTTGAATTACACAGTCTCAGATATGCCTTAAATATAATAGTCTTATTTTCATACCATTAACTGCTGTTTGGGTTTTTTTTTTTTTAATAAAAATTAACCATGTATTCTGCCGCTCCAGGAGCAAATTCCTCAGGACAGTGTTTATGGAGCTGATATCCTAATCTAGGTGTGCCTTGTTTTGATAAACTGCCTTTCCCTCACCCCTTATTTTATTTTGTGGGTTTGGGGGCAGAGAGTTGTTTGTTTGTTTTGTTTATTTTTTAAAAAGGCATTTAATGATGATCAACACACCATTAATCAATTCAGGAAAACATGTTTCATATTTGATACAATTAATGTCCGTCAGACTATTTCTTGATGGCAATATCCACCCCATCATGGATAGACCAGTGACTCTTGAAAATAACAAGCTCATCATTATTAATTCCTCTGACATTCTGATACAACACTTCATCATTATAAATTACTTTTTCATTAATGAGGATGTAATTAATATGCATGTCCACAGAAATTCACAAAGATGTAGTAATCAATCAATTCACATAGTTTCTAATTCCCAAGGAAAATAAATCAAGTAAATCAAACAAATGTTCCCAAACACCAGTTTCATGAAAAATTCTGTTTTTACACAAATAAACCAAGCTAATATAATCCTCACCCTTTGAGAAGAAATTCCCCAATCCTTTTCTTGAATATCTATTTTGACAATATGGAAGTTCTCATAGAAATGGCATTCAAACAGCTGTGCTTACATAAATGCTTCCTAATCCTACTCAATGCTCTAATATAAAACACATTTCCTAAATGACAATGCTGTTTGTTTCCAGTTTCAGCATTTTGTAAATTCTCTGCGTTTGTATACGGAAAGATAAGCACATCACGCAAGTTCCTCCAAAAGTCAACTAACATAACTGTACACAAACTGTAATGAAACCAAAAATCATCTTATGTGGATGTGAGAGCCCCTGTTCATAAATCTAATTTCAATAACAATATTTTGAGCAATATGCTGCCCTACCCTGCCCCTCTAACCTCCCAGTATTATGCTGTAAGGGACAACACACGGCAGTATAATATTAGGCAGAAGAGTTTAAACTGCATTTAAACCAGAAAATTGCAAGATCCCAAATTGTTACAATATAGGAGGAGCTCCATACTAAATGGCAGTATTGAGCTTTACTTCATTATATTAATACTTTAATTATTACTATATTACATTTTTATTAGTCAGAAATGGGAAATCAGATGTCATGGATTGCTATGCCTTGCAGGGTATGAATTCTCTTTCTGTAGAATTGCCAGTCCATAGTACAGTCATATAGTAATTTTGAAATTCAATATCTGCAGATATGAACATATCATCCTTCTGTAGGCCACAGCCAAAACAGAATGGCATTATGCCATAAGCCTCACTCCGTTCCTCCACAGGGCTCGCAGGAGGATACCACTCTGGTCTCCCAAGTCGGGAGATGCTGTGGGAATCCTGTGGCTCTCTTGTTGTGCTGCCTTAAAACCTCATTAGGAACCAAAATTATCTCCCTTCTATACCCGTGGTTTCCCAAAATCACCCATTACAAATACAACTTTCATTTTGAGCAGCCACAAAGCCTGGAAAAAGTCCTGGGTTCTTCACCTTTTGCCTCAGGTACTTCATTTTCCTGAAAAGCTATTAACTTGTTGCCCAGAGACATTTACCTGACCTGTGCCACTTATATTTTTTTTCTTACATTTAGATAAATTAGCCATTACAGGAAAGATCTAGACCACTGGAAAAAAAAAAAAAAAAGTCATCATTTGGAAAAAAACAAATGCATTTGTAGTACCAAAGACCAAGCAAAAGACCACTAAGCATTTTTGCTGTTTGCTGCTATCCTGTTATCCAGGAGCAGCTATCCAACAAGAACATATTGGAGGCAATTACATAAATGCCCTCTGAGTTTTTTAATTACTGCTGGTATTCTCCCTCTTACTTGGGACGGCTCTCAACCAGCTGCCTCTGAAGAAAGAAATCACAAAAGATGGGTCAATTTAGTACAGAAACCTACAGATGAGCATCAGCAGCTACATTACAGATTTCATGGGCTGCATCCAAGCCATCCCAGTGGTCCCTGCTGAGCACCTGTTGAAGGGTGGGAGAACAGAAACCAGCCTCAGAGTCCCATGGCATAGGGTCCTCTGTGCAGGACAGCAGCCGCTCAACACCAATAGCTGCTGTGCAAGACCAGCTTCTGGAATTTGTGTGAAAGGACTATCCTATGGCCAAATAGTACAAATTTCCATGCAAAGATATTTTTACCTTACTGGTTTAAATTAAAAAAGAAAAAAAAAAAAAAAAGAATTTATTTCCTAAAAAAAACCCATTGCAGATTATCTTGAGAAAAGTTGCCTACACTGCCAAGTTACTTTGTTTGCTGTCTGTCTCATGTTCTTTAAAAACTCACATGTCGTATCCTCCTAAAAAGCCTCCATTTCTTTCTTTTTACCACATTAGAAATTCCTCACTTTAAATTGACTGGCATTCAGAAAATAGCCATGCTAGAAACCTTAGCACAACAAATTAGTCTGAAGTAGGTGTCTCACTGGGCCAGGATCAGCACAGAGACTTAATCTGTAAACTGGTTTCCACAAAAATTAAATTTAAAAGGCCTGGAAGACACATTAACAAATGATTCATATAATTTAAATCAGCTCCTCTGCAGTGCTGAGATTTAGGAATGTTTTGTAGTTTTGTTGTTGTTGCTTTTAATTTATTGCTTCCTGTATGGTCACTTAAAAAACAAACCAAACCAAAACAACAACAAACACACACAAAACCAATCCCAGCTGTACATCATTGCTCTGCAGACTTCAGTGAAAGAAAAAGGAATTGCTTGGTTCACAATCAATGTTCACCACAGGTAAGAGGCACTATCTTACTTGACCCAGTCTTCCAGTTCAGAATTGTTCCCCAAAAAACACTTGCATTTCAATGGTAAGAAAACAGTGCTCCTAAATTCTTAATTAAGGTTACCAATCAAAATGGAAAAATTCTGCAGGAACACAAATAGCTTTGCAGGAAATGTTACGGTAAATGAAAAATGTTTATTAACTCAAAGAGACATTGCAGTCTTGACCTGGCATAAGGCTGAAACAGTTGCAGTTTGAGATAGCTTTTGTTCATAAAACTGGTGTCACAGTCAAACCATTTTTAACATTTTTAAGGACTCCAAGAGCTTCCTCAGAGGCCCATCGGCACTAAAAGTGTTTGTTCTTAACCAAGGAGGGGCACTTTGTAACATGCCTGCAGTCTATCTATGGCTATCTTCAAGTCAGGGACAGTCTGTTGGAGCCAGGCATGGTTAACTGGAAGTAGGAGTACTTTGGTCCTCCCCAGGACAGTTCTATAAAGGACCAAGAAATTTTAACCTAAATATTAGATGTCCATTGCCTACATCTGGGACATAACCAAAACCACAAGTCTCTGCTTTGACATATATTTGGCTATCTACAATTGCCTTCTCTATATTCCTCCACAACACATGAAATTCTGTTGTTGCTGATGTCGAAGGAAAGACCTACCACTGCTTTCAGCAGGCTAGTATTTTATCCATTTTGTATAGCTAGAAGATCAAAGTGAGTTACGTCCGTGGTTTGTGGATTTGTCTAAGAGCAGAAAAAGAAATCCAGGTGACCCTCAAACAAAGGATGAAAAAGAAATTAAAGGGGGAAGGTGATATAATGAAGACGTGTATATATACTCCTACCCCATTATATACTCAAATCTTACAAAAAATATGTTTTTTAACTATCACATTAAGTTTTGCACATCTAACAGAACTCTGAAATAAACACTTCTTGTCCTGTTCCTTCAATCAACCAGAGATATACAGGCAAAAAACCTACTACACACTATTTCTCAGCTATGTTCCATTGTCCCATTGCCATCCCTCTCTTTGGAAATGTTGTCATTTTGAAGGTGACACGTGCAGTTATGTACTCTTGTGTGTTTGCAACCTCGAAAAAAACCAAAACACTTTTCTCTCAAACCTGGTAATACTTAATGAATTACTTAAATACTTATTGCAAGGTTCAGTACATTATACAGCTACACCTACCACTTTTTGGGAAGGCAAAGCTAATTCTTACACTGACTATCCATTACCAACTGGAAGATCTTCCATAGTAATTGCCCTGGACAAAAAATGAAGCTTCCAGAATCTTGAAGATGCCCTTATGTAACCAAGGCTACACACAGGTCCTTGCACAAATACCCAAACTCCCTTTCTGCCTAAGGCTCAGGAACATTCATGAACCAGAAAACAGATTAGATGTTCAAGTAATTTATTTTAAGTAACATCATTTTTTAATATATTGCCTGAATAAATACTTCCATCTATATCACACCATCAAAGAATATCAAATATGAAAAATGTGGCTTTCTGGCCAAGCCATGTTATCACTAAGATTAATAGTTTTCTTTAATATGATAAATATTTCAGAACATAGAACTTGCGTAATAATCATCTCTTTAAAGTCTGGGGCTTTTTTAATCTACTGAGTGTCAAACAGGGACATTTACAATGAAGTACAAAGTTCCACTAAGAGTTCTTCAGGAAGGAGAGATTAAATTGGCTTCCAAGTTCTGGTCAGCTATATAGATATGTAAGAGTTCTTCATCCTGCTAAAACTTTTGACAGCAAGGCTGTGGTCATCCACAAATTAAGAAAATGGTGTCAAGCTAATTTATTGAAGTAACTCAAGTTAAAACACAAACATGCATAGAGCACAGAGGCTGAAGTTACATCTTCTTATTTTAGTTACCAACACTAACATCCAATACTTTTTTTTTTCCTTTTCCTTCTCCTTTTTTAATTACCAAGAATATATTTTGGAAATTTACTAAATAAAAAGTTAAGGACGAGATGAAAAATGTTACATTAAATCAACTCCTCTACACGACCCAATGTTTCATATTTCTGTCCCTGTACCATGCCAAGGAGCAGTTTAGGCCTCCTATTAAAGTAGTTATCAGACATTTCATTACACTCTTTTTTGATAAGGAGTTTCCATTAAGCAAATAGTCTCACTTAGATGTTTCTTTCTTTGTCTTGTATTTTCCTAGCTAGGGATTAGCAACTTCTAAAGGGACTGCAGTAAGAAAACCATATAAAAATGTGGCTTAGCATGATGTTCTTGATTAGTCTCTGTCAAAAGAGGAAATTAAGGATGAGAGTCACAGCTTGCTACTCTATATTCAATTAGGACTGGCTTCTTTGTGGCTGTGGTTTATACAGGATGTGCAGTTATCTAATAGAATCCGATTCTGGCAGCAGAACAATTACAATGTAGAGCATAACTTAAAACAGGCTGTGGCACTAATTTTTTCTTTTGGTTGTGACATCTTCAGCAGACTTAAACCAGCAGTTACTAGATTGAATCCTATGTTGAAATTCCAAACTCATATTCTGAAACCAAATGCAGCTTCTAAAATACTTAATGATGTGAAAATTTAATATGAGATGACTGAAGAAACCAAGGAGAGAAGAACTTTGATGACTACACACACATATGAACAAAATCTAAGAGAAAAATAAATTCTGTATTTAAGCACAACATCCTAAAACTGACCTCTATTCTGTGGTGAGCTCAGAACAGGCTCTTGTAGGTCAATAATGTGCTCAATGTCTGCAATGCTCAAGCACCCCAACAACAATAATAAATCTTGCACATCTCCCTTCTTTTGCTTGACTCACTTTTAGCAAAGCTTTTAAGAACCTGGCAAGGTTTTCCTATCTAACAATAATCACCACCCTTGCTCCTCAGTTGGTCTGCACAGCTTCCTGATGAGGTGGCCTTGCTGCAGAGTATAGCGCAAAGTCAAGTCACATGCAGATTAAAATACCTCTCTTCCTACATGTTTCCACTCCAGAGCTATTTTTTTCCTCCAGCCACATTCTTAAGCAGCCTTCTGTTTTACTGATGATAGCTCAGGTGCTTCAATGGCAACCTGAACAGCACTGTGAAGGAAATGCAACACCCAACCAACCTCTGTCTCCGGAAGTCTGTAAATTACCTCCTGCCAAGAGCTAGGTAAGTATGCTGGAAAATATCAGTCTGGCTTGACTTTATTATATTCTTTTCCCTCCGTGGTTCACCATTAGAGTGCTCTCTTAGATTAATATATGTCTGGATCTGGGACGTTCCTAAATATGTATGCTGTGCTCCTGCACTCTGGTCTACCCATCTACTGCAAGGGAGAAAGAGTTCAAATCCCCTTGTCTTTTCTTTTCATATAAGGAGTATCCTTTTGTCCCTTCATTCTTCACTGGCAGAGTATGCGGCAGTTGTATTCTTCCTCCTAAATCCTGTTTCTCTTATAATTCACTATCTCTCAAAAATATTTTCAATTAAAAAAACAAAACACAACACCAAAATTATACTTAAAAAGAGAACATCGAGCTGAGCTGTTAGATATTATCCGGTGATCAGAAAGAAGCATGGAGCCTTTATTCATTTCAAAATCAGCCAATTAACAAGCTACAGTGACAAGCCAACCAAACACTTTCAGAAATTACATACTTACCCTTTAGTTTGAGGTCCACATTGTGTCGCAGCCAAGGATAAACACCATAGTTTGACATGTCTTCAGGAATAGGGTGATTATGTATCCAGCCATCACATGCAAATCGATAAAAGTTCTCACATGGATCTACAGATTGATTTATCTTGCTTAGGATGCCAGCAGCTATAAAAGAGACACCACACAGGTTTTGTGGAACACTTTTTCCTAAACAGAGAATTACACAAAGCCACAGTCCAGAAATGACAGTTAACATTTACCAGTCTCTGCAACCTGGTGCTGGCCTCACTTGCAAGCTCAGCTTTGCTGTTCTAGAACTGATGCGTACCCTGATCTCTGCCATTTTTTAAAAGGGCAGCAAGAATACCACCCAGCTTCCCTAGCATCTAGCAATGCCTACACAAGAAGAAAAAAAAAAAAAAAAAAAAAGATAAATTATCTGCAACAAATATTCTTGGGTGCTGCACAGCAATGGCAACTGTATGTAGCACAAGAATGTGGACTGCTGCAGCCAGACATCTGAAGACAGGCTCACCACTGTTGCCATGAGAGAATTGCCTGAGGAATTTGGTAGCAATATATATCAAACGGATTGTAATTAGCATTGCAGAAATTATGCACTGTTTACCTTCAGCTGAATAGCTGCACAAGAAAACAAATCAAGTTCTGATCTACCATCCACTGGAAAAGTTAATTCTAGTATTTTCAGCTCCATTTTGTGACTGCATTCTTGCTAATTGTTACTGCAGGTGAAGCTGGTAACAGAGAAATCAGTCTGACCAAACAGAGACTAATAGTTTTTGAGTCTCTAATCATAGAATCATTAATTGTTTGGGGTTAGAAAGGACCATTAAAGGCTATCTAGTCCAATCTGCCTGCAGTGAGCAGCAATATCTTCAGCTAGATCAAGTTGCTCAGAGCAGCATCCAGCCTGACCTTGAATGTTTCCAGGGATGGGGCATCTACCGCCTCTCTGGGCAACCTGTGCCAGTGTTTCACCACCCTCACATTAAAAAATTTCTTCTATCTAGTCTAAATCTACTCTCTTCTAGTTTAAACCCATTACTCTTTTCATGCATTAAAGTGATTGTTGCATAAATCTATGTTGGTCAAGTAACAATGAATATGTGGATACTGGACATTTTTTTGACCATGTGTTTTAAGGCTTATCCAAATAACTGATCAAAAATCCTAATAGGGAATCTGGTAACTTTTACAGACTTCATGGTAATATTCCTAGCACCCACTAATTTTTCTCCATCCATTCAGAGTAATTCTTCCTATGATGTTTCTATATCTCAGCTGTAATTCTCTCTCACACACATTAGAAACTGTCAAGCTTAGTAAACTGAAGACATTTTAGTCCTTGGCAATTTTCTATCACTCCTGAAAAGCTGTTCAGCAAGTCAGGGCTTGGGTCATGAGACACTATGTAGTCACTACACAAAGCACTCTGATCTAAAACAGTCAGGTCGTGTAGGTGTCCCAGTCTGCCTTAGTGCAAAAAACCAGCTTCTGCTGAGCTTACCAAAAAAAAATGTGTTATTTTGTGTGCACATGAGAAATCAATTCAGATTGAAACTTCTAAGTGGCACTTTTTTGTTCTAAAGCTCAAGATGAAGTCCCTGCACTTCTTTTTCATTTGGGGTTTTGGGAGCGGTGTTTTGATTTGTCATCAACCTCATTTAAATATTTGCATTCATCTGAGAATTAGCTCCAGAGTGTGATGCCCAAGATGGCCAAGAGCACTGTCAGTGCAGCGCAGAGTGGAAAAAGAATGCTGAGAAACATCCCAGAAATTTTATAATCTGCAATTTTTTTTTCCATTTATGGAGCCCCATAGAGTTTGTCAGGATTTCAAACACAAGCCAAACACCTCACAGTATCAGCTTAATATGGCTCAGAATGGAAATTAATACTTCTATGAATTCACTCAGTGCCCACTTTGTTTCCAATAAAACAGCTCTAAAGGTAGATTTCCCAATGTGGTAATTATTGTTTGATCTTCACTGTCATTACACTTAATGATAAAACACTCACTGATTTGGTGTGAGCAAAACTCCATCAAAACTGGCCAGTGCAAAATGGGCATCTCTCTCCGGTCCTACCAAGTCTGGTCCCTTTAGCTCACATTTAATACAAATATATTTCAGGTTCTATAAGGGTTACTACATGTATCTCTTCCTGGGGACCAAAA
>JAAGNO010025019.1:0-21917 GCA_033439905.1 Ceryle rudis
GCGCTTGCAACCGCCCCTTGCACACGCCGCCCCTTTCATCAGCTCCCCATCCAATTTTCAGTCACTCCTTATCTTCCAGGTGCTCCACTGGCAAGGCTTAGGGTACGGATTAAAGCTCTTGCATAAAGATCATGAACAACTCTTCCAGACAGGGACCTCTCGCCTGCTGCTGGAGACAGATTGCTCAAGAAATTCCCACGAGGAATAAGCTCCTAAAACTCCAAAGGCCGACTGATATAATGCATTTTGTACAAGGACCATGAGAACAGCACAAAGTCCCACTGTCTTTGTTAGGGTTTGGCTCTGGTTTACAGAGCTATGCTGCATGCGATCCAAAACAGGACCAAACGCTGGTGTCTTCCCCAAGAAGACATCTCATGACCCCTGTCATAAGCTAAAAACTACATTTCACTGCTTCAGCCACAGGAAACATCCAGCCACATGCTTTGCAGAAACCACAAGTTTGTGTTAAACAGAGGCCTCACCTGGCAGCAAATCTCCCCAGAGAAGTCAGGGAGAGGCAGCCAATTTGCCAATGTCAACAGGAGGCAGCATAAGCAATGCCCAACCTCCCCCTTGGCATATGCCCCTGCAGATCCATTCTAGGTACAGCCTCCTCCCTTTGAAAGGATCAGACCTCTTCATGCTATCAGCAGGGTGATAACACGGGTGTTGTTGTGACCCTGCAAGATGCTGCATGGGGCCCGTGTCTGAAAATCCGACTGAAGGAGCACAGTTGCAGACCTGGAGTCTGATAGTGTGCCCTAGAGTCCATGGGAATGGGACTGGTCACCTCATGCATTCATTCTGCATAAGATGATGTTACCACCCAAATTAACTGAGCATCGTCAGTACTTTCCTGAGCAGCAGCTGCATGCTCAGTCCTTTCAATACGCTCAACCTTGCTGCTGAACAGGAGCTGGCAGACAAGGTGCTTCCAGCCCTACAATCCTCTGCCTGTCCCCAGGTTTCACCTTGGAGCCCGTTCTTCACATACATCTGTAAGGCTGTTGTACAGCAAGAAGCCGGCAAGTTCAGGTCAGTTCATCTCTCCAACAACAATATGAAATAATGGAAAAGAAGAAGAAAGAGAAACCCTTGCCAGGGCTGGGATCCTCCCCTCCCCTCATGCCTGCAGAATTTGAGGCCACGAGGCCTCTTCCATAGAGACGTCGCTGTACAAATGGAGCATCTCATCCAGGATGAAGGAAAAAAGCACACACCTCCCTTTTGCCAAGAGACAAGGTCTTATGCCACCAGCCCAGGGACCAGTTACCTGCAGCCTGTCCAGTTATCTTGGCTGATATCTGAGACTCCAAAGGTTGCACGAAGTCTTGTCTCTGCCAGGAGCGGGAAGCGTGGTTCCTGTGCTCGTTACAATCTTCATACTGGTCCATACCAGCTCTGGTAGTGGTTTGCAATGCAGATGCTTGTCCTGCAGGAAGAAGAATTTGGACATGACCATCCCAGCTGGACTGGAAGGAGGATGCTCACTCCAGGTTGGCTGAGCAAATGCACCCGGCAATGTGCTCCTGAGCTCACTCAAGACCCTGTGGCTGCAGGAGCAACACAAGGCCAGTTTGCAGCATCCTTGCTCACACCGAGAAACACCAGTAGGAATGGCTCATCCATGCACTGGGATGTACACCCTGGTCTGAAGAGAGAAGCCACTGGAGAAAACTTAGCACTTTCAGTAGTTCAGGATTGATCTCCTACGATGGTATCAGGCTAAATGTCTTGTTTATGGCACCAGGAGAGCTAAATCCAGCCTATTTGCTGAACTTTCCCTGCTTTAATAAAGGCTATTTGTGTCAAGCCCCGTGAGATGGGGCAGCTTTGTCAGCACAGGCTGCAGGACTGGCCATGCCAGTAAGACATGGACACCTCTGCACCTCTTTCAGGTCCACCCAGTGGGACATTTCATATTCGTGGGAGACCACCACACCTGTCCCCTGGGGATGCCAATGGAATAGGCCATATGCTTCCATGTAGACTAAAGCTACAAACCCCCTCCCTTCCTCACCCACTGCCGTTGAGGAGAGGGGAGCTCAGCCAAAGGGAGCCCAGCCAGGTAGAGCCACATCCTGACCTAGGAGGTGGTTTTGCACAGCAACCATGGCCTTGAGTAAATAAACAAACCCCAACCTTTGCACTCATGACACCTCTGTCAGCGGGGCAGAGTTTGTCAACTGCTCCTCCTCAGGGCTATTTATAGCACACAGGACAAAGCCAGCAAAAAAGAAAGCAGACAAGAGTGTGGTGTGTGCTCCTGTTACACCAATGCAAAGTAAGCACCAAGTGCTGCCAGGTCAGAGGGGCCGGGTTTACCCGTGCCATGACCAGAGGCAAAGGCATCATGGCCACTCAAGGCAGCATGAGAGTAACCTCCAGGCTCAGCACTGGTGGCTCAGTAGTACAGGACACACAGATCCCCCAGTAACACATCATCCCAGAGCATTATTCACTTCTATGCTCTCTAAAGGGTCTCATCCAGCTACAGACCCAACCTCACGGCAACGCTCAGCTTTCCTGAACACACACAACTTTCAACTCAAACCAAGCCCACCCAGCACCAAAACAAATGACCGAGGGACAGGGTCTGCCCCACAGCTCTCTGTAGGCTGGAGCTTATTCTGCAGCTCTCTGACAGATGAAATACTCTGCTAAACTCATTAGCAGATCCCCAGCCAATATGCATTTTTTCCTTAGTGCAGATGTGTTCAAACTGCAAGTCAGTAGATGTTTGTCTAAGGGAGTTTGGTTTTTTCACTCCGTTCATACTCTGTGATATCTGATGTTAAGGGTGCATTAGGGAAGTCCGCTGCTTTAAAAGCACATCACTTCAGATCGTGAGACCGTGCAAGAAAACAGTTTCTCCTCTCCCACAAAACTCAGATTTAAGAATGTTCTCACTTCTACATCAAAAAGAAACTAAAGCTTCTCAATGCATTATGCAGGAGGAATAAGCTGACCTGCAGGAGATCCAACATGAAAGACCTGAAAACAGAGACATTCACCCCCAGCTCCCTGACATCCCAGGTGTGGGTACCCACCACCAAACTGCTTTGCACACATGCACACATATACATTTGCTTTCAGATTAGTCACAGATATCTTCCAGGAAGGACTGACTGGATTTACTGGAAGATTACAATCTAGTTACACTTCTCTGTTGCCAGCCCACTTGTCCTCTGCGATGTGCTTTGAAAAGTGCTGCAGCCAACCCCCCTACTGCTGGACTCACAGGCTTAGATGGGGAAGATGAATGTCGCAGCTTGCCTGAGGGAGAAAACTCCTTTCTGATGACAAGTTTTGCCCAGGATTCCCATCCTAAACCGGAAAATCCACTCTGGACAAGAGCAGTCCAACAGCCGTGAGATAGTCAAAAGAAGGTTATTGCTCAAAACACTTGTAGACCTCCATAAATGGGTGTTTTGCAAGACATCCCCACCATCAGTCCTGTATTCAAGAGCTCTCATACTCCACCTGAGACACCCAACCACATGAAACCTTGGAGTTTATGAGTTCTTCCTCACCTGACATGTCTTGGGGGGGTTCTTGGCAGCTCAGCTCTTGGTCTAAACCCCACAAACACCATTTCTCTAACAAACAGAGAAGAAACATCCCCAAATTCAAGGGCAGTAGTTCATTTTGCTTGTCAGAGCACACCCCCAGCATTTAACCATTTCATTACCCACAAAATCTTTTCCATAACTCGGATCTTGGCAGGACTGGACAAGGCCACAGCAATTGCAAGCACTTGGAGCACCCACCATCCCAGCTACATCTGTTCCTCCCAAGGGAGGACTCCTGTTCAAGGAGCTCAAACCAGAGACTGAGTTGTGCCCAAGCTCCACTTCTCATCACGCTCTCTTGCTTTGTGGGGCAGCGCAGGAGGGGTGATTTTTCTTGACAGGGATGGAATGACTAGGATTCATTTTAAATGCCAGCATCAGATTCGGGTTAGTGTTCCTCCCCATGTGCAAAGGACTAAGCTGACCGTAAGAAATATTACTTTCAAGATGGCATTTACAGGAATCCCAGAGCTAATGTGATTTTTGTCTCTTAAAAAAACCCAAAAAACAAAACCCAACATAAAAACAACTCAAACCAAAGCAGCCTTACTGTAAGACACCACCAAATCCAGCAAGAGGAGAGCAGGCAGTCTCTGGGGAAGAAGGGCAAATTGAGGAATACAATTTGAAATGAACAAAAGGCTCCCCGTACCCTAAGCTTGATTCAATTCAGCTTTGACAAGGCACAGAGCGAGACAGGGCTGAAGGGCCTTGTGAAACACTGCGAGATGTAATTGCAGATGAACTAAACTCCAGGATAAATGGGGCAATATAACAATGAGAAACAGTACATCTACCCAGGGATGTTTTTAAGGAGAAATGAAAGAAACTCACATAGAACCTGCTTCCCCCCCCATGCTTGTGTATCAAATGTGTGTGGGGATTGTTGTCAACAGGTACTTCTATAGTCTCCTATTTTTCCCAGATTCAGGTGCTTTCCCCCACCAGTTCCACCTCTGTCTCTCCTCCCAGATTTCCCATGCAAAATATGTCCAAACTCAAACCCTTAACCCTGAGCAAATATAAAAATACTTATGCTGCCGGAAGCAATAAATCTTCCCTTCACGTGATGGCTTCAGGTTTTTTTCCACTCAACGATCTAGATGCTGTGTTTATAAAACTAGAAGACTGTTTACACACTGTCCAAAAGTTGTTTAGCAAGAGGCTAAAGCTGCCAAATATTTTTTTTCTGGAGTCATCTTGAAAACTACCCTTTGCTTTCCCTCCAGCAGGATGACAAAGGCTTGGACAATTTTCTGTGCTTTGGTCCGCAGGGAAAATTCTTGCCTTGAGATGCTTTAGCAGTAAAGAAGATCAATGAGGATTTTTATGGAGAACGATCCTTTTGTGTTGTTTGGGAAACGGCCGATTCAAATGTGGGTTTGAGAGTCAAAACTCTGGGATGGTGTACTTGAATTTTTCCTGAAGATAACTTCGTGTTGCAGAGCTGCATCCCCTCCCAGGCTCTGGTACCCGACCTGTGATGGGATGTGAACACCCAGCAGTGCTAGAGGGGCTAATCCATCACCAGCCGAGCTCTAGCAGCGATGGAGGGAGCAAAGGGCTGTTGCAGGTGAATCACCAAGAAAGGGAAAATTCCACATGGACCAGCCCCTTTTTGGGGAGTGCTTTGCTAGGTCCCAGACCTCCTGGAGAAGCCACCCACTCCGCACCATTTCTGTGGCGAGGGAGAAGCCAGCGCAGTGCCTGGTCGGCGCCCAGAAGCCGCAAGTCAGTTTGACTCATGCTCCTGGTGGTTTCCAAACGTTTCCCAGCAACCAGCTGTGACGTGAAGATGAATGTTTTGGAGGGGCTTACCCCATCCATCCCTGCCACAGCCCAGCTCAAAAATGCATCTGGCTTTGGGATGAGGGGTCATCAGTCATTCTGGGAGCTTCTTGAGTCCATTTTACACATGGCAGTGTCATTGGAATAAGCACTTGGGTTATTTGCTCTCTAGTTTCTCCTTGGGATTAATACCTGTTTGGTGGAGCTACCCTGGCGTGATGGATGTGCCTCTGTGAGCACCAGGCTGAGGTGGCTTCTGGGGACAAGGTGGGGCCCTGAGGACACAAGGCAAGCTCGCTGGCCTCTTTCACACAGTGGGCACTGCCTTTCCAACCATTACTGCCCATTCCTAGTTTGAAGGTGGCTTCAAAAGGTGAAAGGTTTCACATATCACAAGCATCAACACCCCAGCCCTGGGTGCGTCCAGGCCCCTCCATCCTGCTCCCTGACTCCATCCACTGCTCCAGAACCACGAGTTCAGCACCTGACATCAAGTTGCTGCTATTTGGCAGCCTCAGCCCCACCAAATCTCAGCGCCAGGGGAAGAACGATGCCAGCCCAGGTACCTTTACCAATGTTCACAATAAAGTGCCAGACAAGCTCACAGTGCCTTTTGTTTAGAGGATGAACAAAATAACCTCTGTCCACTCGAGCTATTCAGGCTGAGTAGGAGGAGCTGAACTCAGGGGGTTGTTTATCAGAAACAAACTGATGCAAATCCTATTTGTGTAAAGCTGCTTAAACCCCCTTGTTTGGAGTCTTTTCCTTTTGCCTGGTGCAGGGGTTGGGCACGTTTGCCGGTAAGGCTCAGGGAAAAGCAAGTTTACAGCCTGGGTTTGCCATCAGCCTCAGCACCCAAGCGTTGCATTTCAAGCAGGCTAGAAATTTGCAGCTCTCCAGGTTTAAAATAATCAATAAATAATAATTTCTAGGCTCTGTTACCTGCTGCCCAATGGAGCCTGAAAAGGAAATAAATGCAGATGGGAGGGGGAGGTCAACAAATAAATCCTCATAATTTCATGTCCTTTTTGGATCGCGGATGTTCATTGACTGGATGTGTCCTTGGCGAGCTGTGCTGTCATCGTGGGCTTTATCTAGGGTGAAGGAATTCAGGGCATTCAAAAGAGCAGAAAATTTAGGCTTAAACTCTCAGTTCTGAGAGGCAAACTTCACCGCGCACAGCACAACAGCCTAGTCTTAGTTTAATTGCAAAATTGTTTACCCTCCTCATTTTAACTTTGTTAAAGCTGAAAAGAATTATATTCTATTTAGAGGACAGAGTAGCATGGGGTGTTTTTCCAAGCAAGAGTAAGACTCCCAGGCATGGGCTGCACCAAGATCTGGACCTTCCTAAAGTCAAAAGTGATGCTGTGGTGCATCTCAGGCATCTTCTGTAGTCCTAAAACTGAAAAGATCCTTCTTTTGAGAAGGAATAAGTGAAGTAATTTGTGTTTGCAGTTCAAATATCTTAAGCATGGAGTAAAACTGACCTAAATTCAAGACTTACTGTCCACAGAGAGGCTTACACCACAGATTTCTTTCCAATCCAGAGTAAAAAAAAAAAGTTGGTATTTCAGAAATAATAATTATAAATCAACGTTGTCATTCACTTGTGCAAGGAAAATGTTCTGATTTTGGAAACACTCATTTTCTTATCAGTTTACTGTGATGAAGTGACTCGAAGCAAGGCAGCTGGCATCACTGTTACACCGTGTTTCTCTTTAATAATGCACGAGTTTTTAATTTACTCCTGCCTTTGTCCTCTCCTGGGGAGGATCTTGATCTGGCTGGGCTCCAGGGATGAACCCGGGATGGTGCCTCTTTCCAAGCTGACCTAACAAGGTACCTGCCTGGCAGCGTGGGGTAGACCTTGCTGGGAATCCTCATCCATGGGATAAGAGAGTCAATAAAAGAAAAATAACTCGCATCATGAAACCCACCAGAAGCAAGATTCAATTTTGTTTCACTGAAATAACGTTTTGGGGTCATTTCAGCAAAACATGGTAGTGCAAGTCAGGCTGACCTGATCCAGAGTGATGTGCTCGCTCGGCACTCCCCTGGCAGGAAACACGCCCGTGTTTAACAGGGAATTTGCAGAGCAATCGAGTGCTCGTGGGGATGCAGCTCCCCACCCCCTCCCAGCGCAGCGGGGGAGCAGAGCGGCCAAGGGCTTTGGGAAACCAAGCCTGGTTTTAGATTATATCTGAAGGATTTATTCAGGCATTAAAATCCTGACGCTCCCTTGGTCTGGTCCCCGAGCACATCCCCAGGTAAGCAGCGTTAATTCCCGGCCAAGCTGCCCAAGACCCCCCAGCAGCACAGCAGTGGGTACGGATCAGATTTTAACCTTGCTGATGAATGTTCCCCTTTTTCCTCTGGTCACCTCCGAAAGGTCAGAAGAGTTGATGGAACTGAGGATTTTCCCTTTTCCAGCTTGGCAGAAAAACCCAGGCCCAGGTGCTCAGGAACTTGCTCAGCTCCAGCTCATGGGCTTGTCCATGTCCAACTGCCCCACTCACTGTGAGGCAATTAATTAACCAGCACTATATGAGGACCCAGTGAAGTCTTTTGCATAAAATGTTTGCTTCCCAGGAAGAGGGGGAGGGGAGGTGCAGCTTAAAACATTCTTTGGAATGCCTAAATAATCCAGCCCAGATGGAAAATGTGTTCATAAAAGGAAGATGTTAAATACAAAACAACTGTGGGGGGAGGCAGAAGGGCAGGAATGGAAAAGAAACAGCCAGGGCAGCACAACTCACAGGCTTCACACTGCAGGTGACACCCAGCCCCGTGAAAGCCAAGATCCACTCCTCCCAATTTTCTTTATTTTTTTTTCAACAGCACAAGCAGGATTATTTTTCTTATCATGACAAGCAGAGGTACACCAAGAAAAATAACAGCACAAACCATTTGGTGAAGGTAAATAGAAAGAAACCACAGCTTTCTTAAAGAAAAAAGAAAATGGGGCTAGAGGAAGAGGGTGCCATTGGACAGCCCTCTGCTCTTTGTAGGTGGGAGCATCAAAAGTTTAGGGCACTTCAGAAAGAAAAGACAAGCTGTGCAGATGAGCCACAACCCAAAATTTAGACTTAAAATCTGAAGAAAAATTAAAAATGGTGTTGAGAAGTGTGGATCTGCTTTCCCTTTACTGTAGGGCTCCTTCCGTGGCATTGCTGAGCACCTCAGCGGTGCCACGCACAAGAGGAGAGCGGACATGAAAGTACCATAGGATTAGAAGAACAACATTTTCAAATGCAGCCACTGGACTTAATCTCAGAGCGATTAAAAGCAATAGGCACCATCACTTAGCAAAATTAACATCGAAAACTCACAGAAATCAACCACCGATGGATCAGACCTTCATCCTGCCTTTGCAGGGGCTCAGCACAAAGCTCAGCCTCCAAACCCCTGCCTGGTGCGGGAGGTCCTCAGCTCCTCTGTGGGGCCAACAGGCTGCCATGCCCAGAGTGGCAATATTTAGGGCTCTCCATCATCAGTACAACAATAACAGAGATCACTTCACAGCCCTTCAACAACCCAGAGCCTCTGCTATTACCAGAGGGGCAAGAGCAGCTGGAATGCTGAGAAACTCTTGCCCTGGGACGATCAGTTCAGACATTCAGAGATTTATTTTTTATTCTTTTTCAGCATAATGAGCGCAAATTAACCCAAAGCCACAAAAAGATTCAGCAAAGAATAGACAAAGCTCATCCAAGTGCCAGATGGTAGCAGTCCTCTTCCCTGCTTAGTCTTCTCAGCCCTAATCTAGATAAAAGCCCTCGCTTCTTGAGCAAAGAGCTTATTTTCCGCAGTAAGAAGATGAGGGTGTTAAATCTTGGAGAGCCAGAGGAGTATTGCTATTTAGAGGCAGCAATGAGACATCCCAAGACCCAACTGCTTCAGACCTTGCACTAAATGTTCGCAGTCTCACCCTTCTTTGTAAGTAAGTGGAGGTAAATCAGTAGATAACCCGGGATAGCCTACCCTCCCCCTCCCCAGGAATGGAGGGCCAGAGCTCTTCAAAGTAACTGCGGTTGGTTGTGACCATGGCTTAGGCCCCTGAAGTAACAGTTTTGCCACCGTGTGTTTACATCTTCAGACATTTTAGTCCCAACTTTGTATGCTATACAGGTTCCCGAATGCCACAGCAAGCTCACCTATAGGAAAAGCCCCAGGAGAAAGCCAAGCACATGCTTCTGGATCACTCTGAAGGCTGTTTGCAGGTCACGGAGTCTGTATTTCCATATGACACTTTCAAAAGGAAAACATGTATTTAGACACCTTACCCCAGGGGCACATCTGGCATTGGAAGATCAACCCATGGGTGGGCAGCAGACACACCACGTCTCCCACTGCTGTCATGTGGGAATGCCCTGGCCGCAAATAGGAGGAAAAACTCATGAAAGCACAGGGAGACCTTCTCTTTCAGGCACCTTCTAGTCCTTGCTCTGCCATCAAGATGCCTGTCAACATAACGAGCTGCATTTCTGCTGCCGAGGACAGGAGCAAAGCTGGCTCTCTGGCAGCTGCAGAGAAGTGATGAGCAGACGGACGTGGTGGGGTGGATCCCAGAGGGGTAGGAGGGAAAGCTGTGGGCCTGAAGGTCTTAAAAGACACAAGAAGAAAGAGAAATCAAAATGAAGTTAAATGCTGCAGCTCTCCCTCTCGCTACAACCATCAGCACTGAAATAATCCAGGAGTGGTTTGAACTCCTGCAGAGGGGGCTCTGAACATCTGATTTTGCATCCAAGCTGCAACGCAGGGAGCGCCAGCAGCCTTAACCCAAAGTGGAGCAGGAAGCACCGAGCCCTGCCTTTCTTCCTGGCCATCCCAGGGAGGCTTGAGGATCTTGCCACCCCCCATGAAATCTTTCCAAAACACCACCTCTCATTTAACAAAGATCGATGGAGAGACGTGAGACTGCCACCTATGACCGTCACAGCCTCACACGGACACTCTCCCCTGCTGGGAGTATTGACCACATCCCAACCATCAGGACCAAGAGGTTTTATCCCCATTTTGCAGATGAGGACATGAAGCAAGAGGCAGACTGGAGCAGGAGGTGGTCTCCAGAAGCCAAGGGCAGGGTGTCTCTCAGGCTCACCTGAGCTCCTATCTTTGCCAGAAGAGGCAAGCTGATTATTTTTTCCTTTAAAAATCTAACGTGCAGAGGTACAGCTATGCTTCTTATTCAAGCCTGCTTTCTCTTCATGCACCCGTAGCTCTGTAAAGCATTTCCTGACCAGAAACAGCAGTCTCCAATTCTTCATGAACAGCAGTTAGTCTCACCACAATTTTTATTGTGCATCATGAATTTTAATAGAAATACACACAAACCCCAGTCCCTCGGCACCAAGACGGGTGAGGTTCGTACAAGGTGAGAGATGCTACTGGCTTTTTAACACAGTTGCAGTTGAATGGCTGTGGTGGGGGAGGGAGAGCCCAACAGAACTACTTCCATGCATGGAGAAATCATCTTGGTCAGGTCCTGAATCCCAGCAGGGTGTCCTGACTTAGGTGCTCCATCTCAACATTTGTCAAAGCTATGACAGCCCCCCCAAAAAAGCCAAAAAGAAGCCAGTGAACCTGCCCACTCCATCTGACACACAGCAGTTCCCACCACATCTCCCCATCCATCCATGCACGGGAGACAACCCCACACACCAGTGCCCCTCCCTGCTGTTAAGAGCACCCCTGAGTACACAAGGCAAAAAGCCCCAAACACAGACCCCCCCAAACCAACCTAAGGCCACCAGAGAGATTTCTGTTAAATGATCTTTCTGGCTTTGCTGAGGGTGGTTCTTCTCCATTGTGGCTTCAGTAGCAAATAAATCAATCGCCTGGCTTTCTCTTTATGTCAGCCTCAAAAATAGTAGCCTGGACTTCATTACTGAGCAGCTATGAACTTGAGCTCAAATTTAGCTCTGTCTGCTGCTGTGATGCCACAAACAACTCGAGGGGAGATCTGGATGCTGCAGTAGCTGGCACATCAACCCAAGGTTGTATTATTCAGAGCATGCTCACACTTAGCCCTCCAGTTTTTGGGAGCTCTGCTCAGATCCCAGTTCTCAATCACGGGGAAGTGCTTCTCTAAGTGTTTTGACTTTGTCAGGGTGACCGTTCCAAGGGGGCATTATCTGCCCCAGTATATTCAGCCCAGCAAAAGCAGGCAAGTCCCAGCAGTGCTGGGCTCCAACAAGCCCTAGGCACCGGGGATTCCTTCCTCCAGGCAGCCAGCTCAAACACAGCAGCTTTCAAGCTGTTCTAAGGGACACCAGGGTGCATGCCGGCCTCCAGCCGTGCCTGGCCTCTGAGAAGATGACAACCACCTTGTGTGCCAGGGTATGGGCTTCCCCCTGTGCTACAGTCACTGGTTTGTTTTATGCATGCACAGTCATGCCCAGGCGACAGCTCAGTGGAGAGGGATTTTCTGCTGAAAAACTGCATTGTGCCTCTCTCCATCCCTTCTGCACACAAAATGCCGGGGAGACAGAAACGCCTGCACAAGGCCCACGGTGACACCTGGCAGATCGCAGTGCTGCGGCAATGGCAGAGCATTCTCATGCCAGCAGTGTGCCCAGGGCAGGGGGATTTCCTGTGCTGAAGGCTTCCTATATTCCTACAAACCAGTT
Organism: Ceryle rudis; assembly: GCA_033439905.1. NCBI lineage: Eukaryota > Metazoa > Chordata > Aves > Coraciiformes > Cerylidae > Ceryle > Ceryle rudis. The sequence goes on from JAAGNO010025019.1 coordinate 11,996, forward strand.
TATTCATGCACGATGGAGCATCATATATAATTCTGAGCAGGTTGTGCTCCCGGAGCACTGAAGACAGAGCAGTTTATCCCCATTACTAACAGCCAGCTGGAGCCATGCATGCTGCATCTTCATTCAAGCAAGAAGAGAAAGAAGAGATCCCTCATCCACCACAGACAGGAAACACAGGGACTGGGGCTTTATTTAAAGTAGGAGAGGGCAGGAAGCTCAAATCCTCCAAAGAACAACTAGGTGCTTGATTCCCATTGCCCTCAGCACAAAGTCAGGCACAGGAGCTGGGTCCTGGTCAAGAGATATTGTCTTGCTGCCAGCAGGGGGTTTTGAGCCACCTTGCTGGAAACACCACCTCCCTCCTCCTGATATCGCTGTTGATACTAATTCTGAATTAAGACAGACCCCCTGCTTCTTAACCAGCACCAGACCCGGGGGGCTGAGGTTTACGACAGTCACAACGGAGAAAGGCAAATCCTCCACAATACCTCCTTCAATAGACAGCAGGAACAGACTTGTCTAATTGCTTTGACCTTTGCTCGGTAAGCCTTCCGCTCACCAGGCTGGGCTTCAACAAGGGACATCCACAAGCCCAATGTATTCCTTACAAATTTACTGCTGTTCCCTTTCCCTGCCTGGGAGCAAGACCCAGGAAAAATAAACTAATTCCCTGGACTTTCCCCAAGCAACTGCAGACGTGGAAGGACCTGTGGGAACAGAACCGAGCGAGGTATTGGGCTGCTTCTGCTGCACCAAACCTATTGAAGAGCTACTTCTCTGGAAACTAGAAATGAGCACCAGTTTGTAGGACCAGCTTTGAGCCAGTCTAGAAGCCTTACAAAGCAGCCCTGGGAACACTACAGGGTCCCTGTCACACAAGAGACTAGTTTCTAATTAAAGGAGTGCCTCTGTGGCCTCAGGTGCTACTCAGGGGTTACCACGAGCCTACCACTAAGTGAGCACTAAGGCTGGGTATGTTTATTGAAAATACAGATGAAGACAAAGAGACGACACAGTTTGTCAGGCAGAAGGTGTTTTGTCACATCTGATGCACTCGGTGGCAGCCAGGGGACATGGGGAGAGCAGGACTGGAGGAGGGGAGCAGCACAGGCATGCTCCTGGCTGGCACCCAGAGCCCCCGTAAACCCAGCAGGTCTCTAGGTGCTGTCTGGGAACTCCTCTCCCCCAGGGAGATCTCACAGCTCTCCCTTTCCCCATCGGCACCTCAGTGGGGTCTGGCACAAGAGGAGATGCCAAGGGGCATGGCCGTGAGCGGAAGCTGTAGATAAAGTCAACCTCGCTGAAAAAATCTCTGTCTTCACTCCGACATGAGCTCACTGCAGGAAACCCGGGCACTGACCAAGTCCAGATGAGCTCCTGAACTATAAGACCACTCGGAAACATCAGGGTAAAGGACTGGAAAACTGCTGCTGTTCAGTTTTTCATCCCTTCCTAAATGAATCCCAGACGGTTTAGGGGGTCCACAACATCTGACAAGGAAGCATTTCTCAGAGGAAGGAGAGAAGCAGCCTAACCTTGCCACTGCTGCTCTTTGTGCTCGTACAGGACGCACGGCCCTGACACCCAGCAGATGCAGCCCTAGACACCCCAGCAGCCCCACCAAGGGATGTTCCCACCTCCCTCTGGGGCTGCAGACATTGTGGGAGGGCTGCAGGGTCCCCACAATGGAGCATTTCACCCAGGAAAGGGCCCTGGAAGTACCGAGCAGAGCCAGGAGCACCAGCTGCTCACCTGAGTCCCTGAAGGACTCTGGCTGAGTCTGCTCCGGGTGGGTAGGACAGCAGCACGGGGAGACAGACAGACAGACACACAGTCCCTACCAGCCTGCGTGCCCGAAACAGGACTCAGGACCCCTTACACCCTCTCTCCGGTGCTGATCTACCGAGTAGCTCTGCCGGAGTTGATATTCCCCTTCCTGCCCTGTCCCCGCGGGATCAGAGGCAGAAACGGGTCCGTGTGTCCGACAACCCACAGCCTGGCAGGACAAACAGCCACCCCCCTCCCCGCCCCGGTGCCAGCTCTGGGTGAAGGAAGCTCGGCGAAGGGAGCAGCCCTGCTCCCGGCCCAGCCAAGCGGGTTCAAGGCTGAGCTCCTGCCACCATCTAGTGGTGCTCCACCGGGAGAGCCCAGTCCAGTTCCCCAGCAGCAGCATCCCCCCCCTGCTCGGCCTGGGAGCCACCAGCCCATGGCTCCCGGCCTCCAGCTCAATCTGCAAAGCCCCCCTTAGGGTGCACCCCCCCACACGCTTTCCCAGCCGGCAGTTTTCAGTTTGTCTCAGCACTATAAATTATTTGCTTGCACTAGTTCCAGACTCCATTTCCCAGACCCAGAGAAGCTCTTGGTGTCTCCTCATTTCTAGCCTTTCTCAGGTCACCTGCATTAGCTCTGATCTCACAGAATTTCCGTAGAAATGTTCCTTTTCCAGGTGTTTGCTCCCTCCCTGAGCTGGAATGAACACAACCAGGGTTTGAGGAGGGCAAGGCACAAGGCCAGGGGCACATTCAGCCACCCCCAGTGCTCTGAGCTCAGTAGTAAGCCCTTAACCCGCTGACCACGGCCTCCTAAAACCCTTTGAACTCATTCTGAAGCCCAGTTTTGCCCCACAACAGCCAAGGCACTGCTGAAGACACCCCCCCGCAGGCAGAGACTCACCAGGATCAGAGGAATTCAGCAACTCCAGGGCAGCCTGTTCTCTTCCAAGGGGTTACTTGTATTGCACTGACCCACTTGCATCCAGAACACACATTTACTGTCTGAAATACCTTTTCAGAGCCCCCAGGGGGAGAGAAGCCTCCCCACTGGAGGGGAGCAGCAGGGAATGCTGAGTGGCAACTGCCCCAGCTCAACAACAGCTTCCCACTGCCCAGCTGAGGAGCAATCAGGGGTAATGGGCATCTCCTGGGGGCAACAGCCGGGCTCCAGCTGAACACCAGAGCAAAACCCGGCCAGCTTGTCCTCATAACTCTGCTCAACGGTGAATCCACCCACCTGGGACCCTGCACAACAGCGCAGGGAGTAACCCGGCCGGGCTGCTCAGCAAAACCTGCAGCCAAAGGGGAAACAGAATACAACTCCAGGGTGAAAATCCTGCCTGGGGTGTTGAGCCATGGCGAGTGCTGCTGGGAGGAGGTAACGCACAGCCATGGCCCCACAGTGTGTTTCTCACCTGTTTGTGTCTGCTGGAAGATGACAGTTTTGTTCATAGAGGGCTCGGGGGTGAAATGGGTACAAGGACATAATGGTTTACCCACGTTTTTCAGTCACTCGCTCTTACCTGAGCTGCTCCTGGGCTCTCACCCTTTCCCCACAGGCAAAACTCTGTGGTGTGGTTTATACCAAGACCACAGAGTGTACTGCGTCCTCGCTGTAAAGCCCCCTCTTGCTAGAAGAGAGGTCATTAGCAGAAGGGATCTTTTCAAAGGATAAATGGTAATGTAGCGTGTTGTGAAAAGCTTTATTCACGAACATTACCAAGGTCTAGGAAAAAGCTGGTCTGTGGATTATCCTACTTTGTTGTTGCTGTAGCTAGAGATTACATCTTACGTGGTTATTTTATTTCCAGGTGTGAGAATCATGGTGCAAGGAGGTAACAACAGAGCCAGCATGAAGACATCTCTGCTTAGGTCCCAATTGTTTAACGTCCTGTAAAGAAACACCTTCCAAAGGTAAATAGGGACTATCAGTTCTGGTAGGAAGACTTCTAAGTTAGGATGGAGCCTCTCTCCCAGCAGCAGCATGGTCAGGCAGGTGCATTTTCTAGCCGAGGAAAAGTTACTTCTACCAGTAAAGGTCACAGTGCTTAGCAGAGCTGGAAAAAGCCCTTTATAAAGAAGAAATGGAAACCTACAAACACAAAGGTGCCCAAGTCACACAGAAAGGAATCCCGATCTTCAGAGAGCCAGTGCAGAGCGCTGTGGGACTGGGACAGGTCTCAGCACCAGTGCTAAGGAAGATCCCAGTCCAGCAAAGCTCATGCCTTGCTTCTCAGCACTGCAGCTGGTGGCTCAGCAAAGTTGTTTCCAAGCCGGGGTTAACAGACACCTCAAGGTCATCTGAGCAGGCAAAAGCCAACAGAAAGGAGACACAGTCAGTGGATGCCACAACAGGACCTTTGTTTGTGCCACTCCTCAGGGATCTTCCAGGAAGACAGTTGCAGGGCTCAGAAATCAAGTTTTGAAAGTCACTGAGTTAGCCAGTTAACAGCAAAGAAGCCACAGGAGTTTAACAGAAACAGGGGTCTCCACCTTTATCGATAGATCATCATCTCTCTCTGCCAGACAATTCATCCTTAGCAAGGTTTTGCTTAGTGCTGGAGGGAAAAGGCGAATTTACAACGGACGTTTCAGCAGCTGCCAGCGCACTCCTTCACGTCAGCTTCCGAGAGCAGTTTCTCTGAGACTCTCCCTTTTAAAAAGAAAGCTAAAGCCGTTTGCGAGCAGAAAGCTGCATCGAGGAGACAGATGCTGTTCCTCATTTTCTGCAATTTCGTGTAATACCAAACTGCCTGGCACAAAGCGCCCGCTGGCAGAGCTGCCGTCGCTGCCGGCAGATGGGCCGGCTCATCCCAATCTGCGCAGCCTGCGAACGTTCGGTGTAATCTGATTGCAAACACAGCGCCTGCATTTTTTCCAGATGAGCAAGCTTTACATAATTTTTCATTTCCCTTAGTTTAGTTTGTTAACAAACATCATCCTTATGAGCAAACAGTCTGATTAGTGTTATCAAATGAATCCTTTCTGCTCACCCCACCCTTCCAACACCTGGTAATATCAGCAAAACAGCCCTTTTTTGCTCCCCCTGTTGCACCACCTGCTTCAACCACCTAGTTTTAAGCTGCTCAAGCCATCAAAAGCCAGAAGGAAGCCTTGAAAGAATCTAACTTCAGGTGATGGCACTAAATTACAGTAAGACCTCTTATGTAAGAGGCTTAGGAAAAACCCATGCGGCAGGTCACTTGCCTTTACTTTAGAACAAATTAATTCAATCACATCATGGCTGTGCCAAGGACTTTTCCCCCGATGGGAACTCACCATGGAACCTCCTCTGAGTTTAATCAAGTGTAACTCTATGCAGGAAAAGCTATGGAAACAGGATTTTCTTCAAGGAAGCTGCGGCTGCGCTTCTATAAAACTCATCATCAAAGCTGTGCACTTGCCAAACAGTGGCTGTTTGAGTTATGAAAGGGAGGTTGTTTAAGAGAAAACAAGTGAATACGTGTCCAGCTGCCCTTCTCTTCCTCTTTGCTGGCTGAGACAGAACTAGGTGGAGACCAAAGGCAACTGCTTTGCTGAGGGAAGGACGCTCACTCGAAGCCGAGCCCACGCTAACACAGGCCATCCCTGCTCATTCAGGGCAGGCACTTCAGAACTAGGCAGGTTTCCTAGGGCTGTACCAAAGGGATGTGTAAAAAATAGTCTATTAAAATTTTTTTTTTTCCTACTGGTTCTCAAGAGCGCTTCTCCCCGGTGAAAATTCTAATACAATGGCACAGATTTGCTTTTAAAAAATGCTCCAATTCGCCACCAGATTTCAACAGGCACCACTTGGATAGGTTGAAGTGTTTCCAGAGAAGACAGGCTGGCCCCCTTGCACTTGTCAAATAACCTGTGCCTGGCTTCTAACAAGCTTCCAAGAGCAAAACCAAGTATGTTCTTCCTACTGTCTCAAGCACTGAAAACATGCAGGTGCAACTTGTAACTTGTTAAATTCCAGTCCACTTATTGTGCAGCAGACTGGAACATTATCTTCATTTCAACAGCCATCCATCTGCATCCTCCCACCATCTCCAGCCACCGGTGAGGCACTCTGAGGCTCACTCAGCATCTGGTCTGGTTCAGCTGAGTTAAGTTGCACAGCACTTGGCGGGGAGGAGGCAGCGAAGGCACGATCATCACCACAGAACAGCTACAGGAGAGATGGGTCTAGGTCACAAATTCTGCATTTCTCATGATGGGCCCCAGCTACATTCCCTACACCGTAATAAAGGCAGACAATCTACGTAAGGTGTGCTCTGCATCACAGGTCCACAAAAGGTCTGAAGTTCTAATCTTTTGCGGACTTTCACTACTAAATTTTCTCCAGTGGCCCATGTAACAGGTGATTTATGAAACCTCCGGAGCAACTGGGCAGTAGAAATAAAGACAATAGAATAAACTTCATTGTTTTTATTCCGCAAAGCAATATGCACATCTTACAAACACAAAATTAATCTAGGAGAGAAATGTCATTTCCAAATCAGCTATTAACCATCATGCAACAAGACAAGTGAAATGTAAGAACAAAACAAAACACAAAAGCCATCGTAACCCTACAATCACCTGCAGAGGGTTGAAAACCAAGGCTCAGATTTTCTATGTAATGCCAAAGAAAAATGCAAAAGAAAATGGCAGCTTTCTAAGAACAAGAAAACACGTACAAATAGAATCAAAACTGATTCAAGTCATAGTTAAAAAGAAAAAGAAAACAAAAAAAAAAGGAAAGATCAATATGATCTGAACTTTAATATTAAAGTTTTTACTCTTCTGTTTGGCTGCATTTAACTTTTGTACACCGCGCCTAGGAACCATCCAACGTTCCCCAGTATTACAGCATTCCAACCCGCCGGCCACCCTTACCTCTCCGCTGCAATACAGGGCTGCAAAGGGAGAAACTAAGGCCAAAAAAATACAACTCTCTAACATTTCCCTCTTGTGTTCGTGGGCTGCAGTCTTAGTATTTCAGGGTACTTCAATACGGTGGGTAATAAGTTGCAAAGCAGGCTCCTTTAATTACCAAACAGCAAAACCAGATTTAAAAACAAACAAAAAAAAAAACCCAACCCAAACATCTCTTTTCCCCACCAAGTCAAATTCCAGTTTGGACATTTGGGAGTTTGATTTTTGTTTTGCTGAAACAAAAGGACTTTGCCTTTTTAAAGGAGTTGCGTTACGTTGGGTGATTTTTTTCTACGTACTTCCAGAATTTGCAAGGCCACCCCAAGCCATTTCCTATTCCTGCCTTTGGTCCCCAGATCAAGCCACCCTCGGGGCAATTCTAGAAGTCAGTGTTAATGCAGAAGGCTGGGGACGAGTGAATTGGGAACAGCTCAGACAGTTTTCATGAGAAGCTGTCTGTCCGTTCTGATTTCACTGCCTCATTTCAGTCAAGCACTATTAGCCCACAGCAGCATCAGGAGAAAACTGGAAGCTTCATTTTATCCCTAGACTTCAAACTAGGCCATCTCGAAAGCTTTGCCTTAACATCCCCGGACTAAAACACACGTGAGTTAATACCACTTAAAAGTAACTGAAATTCTATAAAGGAAACATGTTCTGAAGAGAAGTGTGACTATTTTGCTCGAAACACTCTGGAGATTCATGAACTTACTGAAGTCCCACACATTCAGACCAGTAGGGTACCATTTAGTAGTGTCTGTAGGTAATAAACTAAGACTCTTACGCCAGCATCACTGAGACTGTGAGATTCTGACTTGGGTTTCTTCTTTTGTGTAGTTTAAAGCAAGAGAAGGGGTAAAAAAAACCAACTTATGTATTACATAGGCTGACCTATGGTTATACTACCTGACAAGAAAGCTGAAAGACAAGATGAAAGGTCAGTTAAGGCAACCAGTGAGATTTTAAAAGCAGTGGTGGAAATGTCTGCAGGAAAACCCTGACTCCTGAAAATTAAGGAGGCTACTCAATAAGAAGCCAGAAAGAAACTGCAAAAGCTAGAATGGGAAAGAGAAAAATGCACAGAATAAAACCTCTGATTTAAGAGAACACAGAGAACAGTGTGTTTTACTGTGTGGTTTCTTTGACCTTAATCACAACAGCCCTGGTCCTCTCCTTGTCATTTCCCCCGAGCAGACAGCACTGAATGGAAGCGGGACAGTGCTAAGAGAAGTGTCATTTTCAGCTGCCCTTCAGAGGTGGATGGAGAGTCCCAAAGTGAAGCTCTGTACCAGACTATGGGATTTGTTTTCCCTTCATTATTTGCACTTGCCCAAGGCTGTGCAGAGTCCCAACAGACTGTTAATACAATACATCTTTTTAAATTTCATTTCCTAGAGAAAAAAAAAATAAAACAAAAACCAAACCAAACAACAACTTTATAGAAAGCTGCTCTGCAGCAGAGACGCACAATCTCGGTTTGAGGGCTGCGGATGGGAGGCCAAGTGGAAAAGCTTTCCACATAGTCTCTATGCTGACCATTTCTCTGGCATTCAGCAAGCTGAATGAAAAAAAAAAAAACAACCAAACCAAACCATCAAAATCAAACTCAGCACTTTTCAATAAGAAATATTTTTAAATGGGACTTCACTTCTTCATTTTTTTACTATGAATAAAAGCACAAGTTTGTCCTAAATACAGCACTATTAAAATGTGAATATGTATTTTCTTTTTCAAAAGAAAAAAAAAAAAAAAACAACCAAACACCCTAAAATGTTGATATTTTTTCTTGCAAGCAAGGAGCAAATGGAAGAAAGTATCAGGCCACACAAATACGCATTTAAATCATGTAGTAGTTTGGTGGCTTTGGAAATGCAGTATTATATCAAAGGTGCATACTGTTTCAAACACACTGTACATATCGTTGGGCAAAAAAACCAAAGATCTGTTGGTTTGTTTGAGACACTTGCAAAGGCATCTTAACCTGCCCAGATGCAGCTAGACAAAAATATCTTGCTCTGACTCTATGTAGCCATATCACTAAACATATCTACACCAACATTCGGCTATGTCCACAGGTAACAACTGAAAGTTTCCGGCCGCACTACGATGCGGAACAAGTGCATCATCTGACTTATTCTGAATATACTTTTATAAATATGTACAAATCAATTACAGGCACTTGAAATGTCTTTGGTTGGAATAAACCAACATTGCAAGATAATGTATTCACAGAGTGTTAAGACCCATTCTGGGTTCAGCAGGCAATGATTACGGTTCTCAGTCATTCTCAGTAAAAGGAGAGGATGGATTATGCTTCTGACAAAGCAACCTAAACAAAAGAAAAAGAAAACATTGAATTGAAGTCAAATTCTTAATCCCGTAACAGCAATATTACTTATCTCCATGCAGCTGCCATATCTGTCCTTGTCTTTTCACCTTGAAAAGTCTAACTTGGAAAGGAAATCAAAGTAAGTCCGAACATGTTTTGTACTTGGCATTATCAATTAAAACAAACCAAACAAACCCCCCCAAAACAAACCAACCACGCAATAACCAACGCCCCCAAAACAAAACCAGACAATCAAAAAACCCAAAACAAAACACAAAAATCCCCAAAACAAAACAAACAAAAAAAACCCAAAACATCTTACACTACAAAAATATCATGAAGATCAAAAGATGCCAACATTAGCTTCCTACTTTCCAATTAAATATATTCATATTTAATCCTTCAAGCAAAGTGGAGGTCTCCCTGCAGTACTGAATGACTGTTTCAATAGCTTTGTTATTGTTCTAATGGAATTCTGATTAACAACCACTGGATTAAGTATCGGCCTTTACTCAAGTTTTCAGTCTGCTGTGATAAAAGACAAATAAAACTACTCAATGCCATCTATTCAATGCACTTCGTGCAAGTGACATCAGAATTACAGCAGAAGAGTTGCATTACAGCACTTACTGAACTGCAATAATCTGCTGCTGGAGAAGAGAAATCTAACTCTGAGGACCTGCGAAGCACACATGTGTATTTTGTAGTACCCGTCTGTACCGTTCACAATGGCATTTTGAAAGGGAATTAAATCTACATCTCCAGAGGTAAGAAAAAGTAGAGTGTACTATGGGGGGGGGGGGGGGGAACCCAAACCAAAAAAAGGGGAGTTTCCCACTTTTTTTACTCCGAGCCATTATTTTATTCCGGGGCCTCACCTTTTTAGCGAAAATTTTGTTTTGTCTTTGCCCCCTTTTTC
>JAAGNO010025020.1:3545-23122 GCA_033439905.1 Ceryle rudis
AAATAATATACTATTCAAGTTTGTATACCCCTAGGAAGCTGTTGGGTTTTGCTGCAGATGTTGAGAAAGCAAAATATGCCAGGCTGTGTTTCTTCATTTGCTTTGATTTCTTTAAAAAGAAAGATTAACTTTGGAGATGGAATTCGTCCTTTCCCTGTTCCTATACTGTCTTTTTTGGAGATTATTCATATGTGGGGTTTTTTTGTTTGTGTTTTGTTTGTTTTGTTTTGGTTGGTTGGTTGGTTTGTTTGTTTGTTTGTTTGTTTGTTTGTTTTGCAGCAGGTGATATTAGTGGAGGGGTGGCATGATTTAGATAACAAAGACTATGACTGTTGGCCTCTAGAAAAACCAGATGAGTATAACATGCTGGACTGTGGAGGTGAGTGAATCTTAAGGCTGCTCAAGAAAGATCATTTCTTGTGTGGAGAATGGTTGAAAACCCAAAACTGAAGTACTCAGAATAATATTTAACTCATGACAAATACTGTGCATGGTGGAAAGCATCTGAGTCAGTGACAACCTCTCTTTCTAGAGAAATAAGTGAAAGAAAATGACCAAAAGATACTTAAAGGAACTATTTGTCCAATATTCACTGATTCTAAAAGAAAAAGTAATAGCAACAAGTGAACCCCTTCCCCTAGAAAGAAAGTGAAAACATTTTATTTCTCATCAGAAAACCACATGCAACTTAAACCAAACAAAGCAGACAGGTAGCTCTGCATTGCAGCAAATTTTATTGAGTCATTGATTAAATTTTATAGTGTAAGTTCAAAAGTGGACTGTGTTTAAATGTTTCAGACAGTAAGCAAAATCATGTATTCTACATATCAAGCTTTTCCACTTTGCAAAACTGTGTTCCATGAGTACTTGAGTACTCCCCATCCCTGGAGACATTCAAGGTGGGGCTTGATGAAGCTCTGAGCAGCCTGCTCTAGTTGAGGATGTCCCTGCCGTCAGCAGGGGGGTTGGACTAGGTGACCTCTAGAGTCCCTTCCAACCCAGACATTTCTATGATTCTATGTTTCTACTTAAAAAAAATCTGAGATTTTTAACCACTTATTCCAGTCTGAATTTACAGGATGAGAGAGTAAAAAATATAATATTTTTTATGTTGGAAATTGATTGAATGAGATTGAAAAATAATTAAAGAGCAACTTAAATATGGGAAATTAAATTTACATATAAGAAAAATCTTTTATACTGTAAGAGTGGTCAAACAGTAGAACAGGTTGCCCAGAAAGGTTGCCGTTTCTCCATCCTTGGAGATCTTCAAAACACAACTAGAAAAAAATCTAGATCAACCTGCTTTAAGTGATACTGCCTTGAGCAACACGGGGTTGGACCAAGTAATTTGCAGACGTACCTCACATTTTCAACTATTCTGTGATTTTGTGATTAACTGATAAATAACTGATGTAAAGTAACATTTTTATTTATATTTTAAAAGATAAGACCAAAGGCAATGTGTTTTAATATGGGTTTGAGAAAAAAACAAGAACACCCGAGAAACTAATACTGATAAAACATTCCAGGAAATATACTGCTGGGTCACACTCTAAGCTCAATACTACAGTTAAATGTTTTCCAAAGAATTCCATTTAACAGTAAAATTCAAAGCCTGGCTAGACGACTGTCAACTAAGACTTCCTTGTATGAATTTATGGTTGCTTTAACATTGAAACAACTATTTATCAGAAGAGATTAAAACTATTCTTACTAATAAACAAATTGTGAACTGAGTACAAGGGAATCATTGCTTCATTATCATGAAGCAATGATTCCCTTGTACAGTTTGTACTTTACAACCAGTTTTAGAATAAAGTCCAAGCTCCATCTTCCCTTTCTTTCTGGTTCTTCCTTGTCACCTTCTGGGCATTGCTAAAAGCAAAGCAAGAGGCATATGCTACAGCCTCATTGCTGTGGATTTAACACAAAATCTTCAAACATTTACATGTGGGAGTATCTATTGTTGAAAGATGAGTTTTGTTTATCTTTGTGAGACCTTTAAAGGGAAGTAAAAAGTAATTTAACAGAAATTTATGATCTTCTTTTCACCTTATCACAGATTCTCTGAATCTCATCTGTGTTTTACCTCTTAGTGCAAATCACACTAGTGGTTTTTTGTAAATTTTTGTGTTGTAGTTTGTCTCATAATATTAGCATCTATAATAAGTGTTTACTTTTCAAGGTAGATGTGAAATCATGAGGTTATTTTACAATTTGCTTCCTTATACTTGAAAGGGAATTATGTTTAGGAGAAAAAAGAGCAGCTTCACTAGCCATGCAAGTGAAGAATATACTTGTAAAAACAGCTCTGGAGTAGTAAGAGTTTATAATTGAACAATAACCATAAAAAAGCAAGTGTCTCTTGAAAAGCAGGTTTACCCACCCTCAGTAGAGGGGTTTAAGACTTTCCAACAAACCAAGAGCTACAGACTTGCATGATGTAAGTAATTTGATGTGGTGCAGATTAAAACCTTCATCCAACAATATGGAAGAGGTAGGTAAATAAAGTGGGAAGGTTTTGATAGTGTTGTTTAAGAATATGGATTAAAGACTTCTCCTGCCTCTTATCTCACTTCTTTCTCAGGCTCAGAGCAGGTAATACAGTGTCCCAGGTACAAGAGAGACAGCTGAGATAAATCATCCTTGCCATTAAGAGTGTGGAAATGGAAAACTGCAAATGTCTGAGTACTACTCCTTTCACTGTCCTCTGTTCTAGATGTAAAATAGTTTTATAATAGAAGAATGCTTTTTTAAATATGTAATAATTAGTATGTGTAATTTATGTCTCACGAAGTTAAGGTTTTTGACTGAATTTCACATGTGCTAGAGTTGTCTGTTCTTATTCCGTAATGAGGTGTGCCTCAATGAAAGCAGCCAAGAACAAAGAGCAATGTTTATTGCCACATCAAAGAGCAAAGCAAATATATCAGGACAAGCAACATTGCATTATATTGAGAAAAAAGTTACTTTAGATAAGATTACCGGATTTTTTTGTCATAATTCTCCAACTGCTTGATCATTTCTAAGTGAATATCAGCATTGTTCAATTAATGTGCATTGTGGTTTACCTGTACAGCCACGACAATGGATGACTGTTTTGTGCTGATAAAATCCAATCAGAACAAGAGATGAAAATCACTACAGAGGGAGTTTTACATTTGTATGCATCTATAAAGTAGAAAAGTATAGCAAATGTTTGTGACCATGTTTGTGTTGTTTCTAGGACTGGAGATGGCATGGGTGCTGAGACCTCCAGAAACGGCTGTGAGTGGGGAATTCTTCAACGTGACCTATGCTGTCTTTGCTTCAGATGACTTTTATCAATATGCAGTGCAAAGTGGAATCCTTTCTCACAGGTATTACGTTCTATAAAAATACTTTCATGGTCATGAGTATATAGGAGTGCTGTGTGTGCATTTTCAGTCATGTGATTGGAAGATATACTCTGGGGCTCCTCACTAATTTATTGTATCTCTTGAGGTCTCTTATAGTTCTGTTTGCCATGATACTTTCTCCTCTGCCACGGCTTTGTTCTCAGAGCAGCCTGCTCATGTTCCCAAGCATGCTTGCCTGCACGATCAAGGATAGGACATATCATCCTGTATCTGCATTACTGTCTCGGTGCAACTCTGAACATCACTTCTTGCCTTTTGTACACAGGGAATTGATATCTGAAATTTAAGCAGAATTCCCAAACTAACTGTGTCTTATACTGATTTTAATCATGAGTGTGTTTGAAGAGCACGAATCCACTAATTCAGTGGCAAACTTCTTTTGATTTCTGTGGGACTGAAATCAGTCAAAAGTTCATATATCAACTCAGAAACTGTGTTGGTAACTGTAGACAACACAAGTTAAAAGTAGGATGTTTATGTATACAGCTCCAGAGCTCCAAAAGGCTAACATATCTTGATTTTACACTATTGTCTGTACATACTGGTTCTCCATCCATATACAGTAATGTCTGGGACAGAGGCTGCAGCTGTATTTTCCCACTTTCTGTGCTGTACTTGGTTAGTGTAAGAGTTGTTTATGTTTTCTTTGCCAGACTGAGTTTTCATCTTGCACAGTTCAGACTCTAAAAGCTGTTATCAAGTGACTTTTTTTCATATTGAAAGATGACCTATAACCCATTTGTCAAAATGTTGATATTGAGTTTTGATCATCTGTGTGCTATGGTTACACAGTTTTGCAAAATTTATTTAATACATTTTCTGAAATTTATGGCTGGTAATAATTCCAAGAATTTAACTATAAACCTTTTTTTTTTTTCACTGCTTGGAAATGAATCTGGTTTTTTAGTCTTTCCAGGGAGACTCACTTCCTTAAACCAGCGAGGAAATTGGAAAATTCTGCTCTTTGTGTACTTATATATATCTTGAACATAGAGACAGGTGGCAAGTATTTAAAGAGATAAATCTATGCTGCTGTTTTTCAGTGGGAATAGATTTGCACTTCATTTTAATTAAAAGACTATATGGTTGACTCTTAAGCTTACAGAGGCTGACCCAAATATGGCTGATGCTAGCAAGTCAGCGTACGGGCATTGGCATAATTAGGTAAAGCCATGATAAAGATATTGAATAAAAAATAAAGAATGCAGGATGCCTATTCAAAAGCAGCCATAAAGACAAATACATGATGGAATTAGGCACCAACTTGCTTGGGTTTTTAACTCCTAGGGTGGGATCAAAGTTTAAGAGAGTATTTGATCTGTTTAGATGTCTTGGACATAGACAAATTTGCTCATCTCAGGTTTCAAGTATGTCTATGCCTCTGTAAATCTGGCCATGAACACAGTTAATGTCAACATGTTCCCCTATGTTTCTGCTTATTTCTTCTAATATAATCTTCTGTCTTAAATATACTCATTACTGCATAGTTTTTCTTTCATTAAAAACAAACAAATTGCTTTATAGAGATACATCACGTAAGTATAACATTTAAACTAAACCCCACAACTAAGTCTGGCTATATCTACTGAGTAAACCATGTTTGTGGAAGAAGGTATATAACTGAAAACATTGAAAATAAAGTAGCTGGGGCATATATTTCTGGTAGTGGAAATAGAGTAAGGGTATCTATTTCTGTGCCAGATGTAGTAGTGCCAAGTAATCCCATCTGATCAAGAAGTCAGTCTGGGGGAAGAAGAGGAGGTTGGTACCTGCTTGCAGCATAGTATCTGCCAGAAGTCCCTGCTGCATGGCAGTAGACAGTGGTCCAGCTGACAGCAGTCTTTGTTGCTCTAGAAGTGCTTCAACCAGATGCAGAAAAAAAGAGAAAGAAATGGTGTAACAGTGTTTATTTTACTGCATATTTTTTGCTGATGATTTTTCTCTGAAAGGCAAAGAATAGGCTTTCATGTGCTTGTTGCAATTTTGGAGAACAAGGAGTGAATATAAAAGTTTCTCTTTCTCTGCCGCTTGGCTAGCAATGCTACTGCTGCAAAGGAATTCTGTGAGGAACATGAATGCCCTGCAAGCTGGAAAGATGCAAATGAGGAGAACTGCTGTGTCCATCATGCCAACATTCACTCCTGTCCTTTGGCCTTCATGGTTAGTATAATGGCATAGCATCATATGCTCTGTTCTTGCTACTGGATGAGGCAGCATTGTAATGACAAGACTCAAGTTTATGAGGATTTTCTGTGATTATAATTAGACCAAATCTATAGTTCACTAAACCCACTTTGGGGATATCTGTCAGTTTTATAATTTTTTGCACTGGATGGTGAGGCTGCAAGGCAAATGGCTGGATTTTTGGACAAGGCAGTACTGAGAAACTCCCACTATATTTATTGGGACCCGTTTCACCTCTTTGAGATTACTTGACTCACATCTCTGTAAAGTCAACAGAGAAAGAAACACAGATCATTTCATTCGAAAGCAGGAAGAGCAAATTATCAGTTGGAGGTGTCAGCTTATAGAGAGACCCTGAATGATTGCTTGAATTACTGAAATTGAGTGAGGCAAGTATCACTGGCTGTGACTTGTAGAATTGAAGCCTGTATACACATGTCCTGAAATAGTGGAAAAAGCTTACTTTCAAGTCTTTGATGTATATGTTCAATCTTATGCAATGATACTTATGGCCTTGCTGTATGACAGCCAACCTGCTTAGACTTCTTAAAAGCAGGAACTGAATATTCACAGTATTACAAGGAAGCCAGATGATGCATGCTGGCTACATGCTTCCACCTTTTCCACACCTTAATTCCGCTTCTGAAAGTAAGAAATAATGGAGATGTCACCACAGTGGTGGTATATTGAAGTGAACAGATGTCAATCAAGTAATCTCAAAGAGATGAAACTGGTCCCAGTAAACATAGTGGGAGTTTCTGATTACTGCCTTGTCCAAAAATCCAGCCATTTGCTTTGCAGCCTCACCATCCAGTACAAAATATTCTAAAACTGATAGATATCCACGAAGTGGGTTTAGTGAAGATGAACTCCATTTCTTTTAATTTGGTCTATGCCTTACAGTACATTGAAAGAAGAGACTGAAGAAATATCTGGAGTTAGGAGACAGACTTAATCCTTTCAAACAAACAAAAAAATGCAAGACCTTCAGGCAGCAAAAATAATCTTCTATGGTTGCAGTTGTTGGGAGGTTTACATCTTAACAGCTTTACTGAGAAATTATTTGAATCATCTGCAAGCAGGCACAGAAGAGATGCCTTCTTCCTTCCTCATAAATTAATAATACTAATAAAAAAGTCCTATCAAAAGTGAAATGACAATAAAGCCCCTTTAAAAAAATATAACAAGTGGGATATCATTCTGTTTCTGGTTCTAGTACAGCAAATCCTAAAAAAGTGTTTTATCTTCATAGAAGTACTGCAGTTAAAATTTGAGACCACAGTTTGGCTCAAGTATTTTAAAAAATAACATTTGTGAGATTTTAACTCAGTATAGGAAAAATTGCTCATCTCTTATCTTTTATCGCAGAACAATGTTGCTCGTGCTTTATCATTTAAATAGATTTGGTTATAAAATACCAATTTACGTGCTGTTAGAGAGCACAAGTCACTTTAAGAAAGTAAAGAAGGAGGAACTAGGATTTTGATTGTATCATGGTTTACTAATATAACCAATTTGTCTGATAAAGGGTAGAGGAGGAACATGTGGTCCGTGGATCCCAGATGATGGTCAGATATTTACTCACACTGTGTCTACAGCTGGTAAAATGAGCCAAAGAAACTGGACTGCCAAGGTAGGGTATATTTTAACTGGTCTGCTCTTTTCTTTGTTTTTTTTTCTTGCCAGTAGTATAGTGCAGTTCATGTACATGTTCCCTATCTCATGTATTTGTCAGTGTTATGTGTGAGTGATGCATATAGCTGAGTAATATCAATTCCCAACTGACCTGACTTGGAAGTAACAGTTTTTCATACTACCACTCCTTAGGTAGTTAGTGTAAGTAATGGGGATGGGAGAGAAGACAATAGCCTAATCTGTCCATTTAAGGTTGATACTAACAATATATTGCACTACTGCCTGGGCTGTGTTGCAGGTCAATATGGTTATTAGGTGGCTTCTACCCAACAGAAGTAACAAGGGATGCAAACGTAGCAGAATACATAGGCTAATAGCCTTACTTGGTGAAAAGAATACACACTGGGATGGGGGGTGTGTGGAATCTGACTGGCCTTTCCGACAAGAGTTGTTTCTCCTGCTATCTTTTTCTCCCCAGTCAAGGACACCTGCCTTCCTGATCCTGAAAATATGCACACATTCTTTTGCAAGAGAACACAGTTATAAAGTTGTTGTTATAGTACCCTACTGCATGCAAGTGAAGTCTTGATGCTTGTTGCTTTGTTCACTTGTTCGGCAGGTTGTTTTAGTTCATGTGGGTGTAACTTCCCTCATTGCACACATCAGAGTTGGAAGACTGCAAGTTGCTCTGGAAGCAAAAACCACAGTCCTTCCTTCAGTAGGTATGGTATAAAATGAAGATGTGAGGGAATTGTTTACTGACTGCAAATCTCAATGCTTTTGTCATTCCTGCATGGTTACTGAGAGTAAAAGGGACTCCTACCTTCCCCCCACTCCACCTAATAATTGAAAATAAACAGAAATCTTTCTAAAATTCTTCTTCACATAACACTGAATATCTCAAAAAAAATGTCTGATCTTCTAATCCATGTATGAATCTAGAACGGCAGGAAGACACTCTTGTCAAATAAGTCAAATACCATGACCAATGACTTCAGGTACTACAGGGCTTGCCTGCAGTTGATGGAGATGCGAAAATACTCCTCCAGCTAGTATGTTGTGAGAATCTAAACACATCTGAAGGTGGGCAGACTAGCTTTAGCATATTGGAAAGGTAGAAACCCATGTTAGTTCTCTTGTTCACATTAAAACTCAATTGCTCCCAAAGGCATCAGTCTTTCATTCACTTCAGTATAGCTGTACTCAAGGAAGCAGAAATAACTATAACAATTCTCTTGGCAACATACAATTTTAGAAGAGGACTTTATTTAATAAATTAAATGGACGGCATGAAGAAAAATATTGGGTAAAATAGGAACGTCATACAGTATTCTTATTAGACACTCATCTGTAAGTTTAAGTATATATTTCCCAGTGTTATGAAAAAAAAAAAAAACCACCAGAAAAAAAACCATCACAAACAAACAAACAAAAAAACCCAAAGCAACAAACCACAAAAACAAAACCAAACCACACCAAACCAAAAAAGCTACTCCAGTATGGATGGAGGTATTTAGCTCTAGAAGTTGCTATTCATTTCAAGACAGCTGCTGCTGAATTTTCCAGGAAACATATAATTTTTCAGAAAAGAAATCTTAAAAATGCAGCTCTAACCCTGAGGCAGAAAATGACTTCTGTGATTATCCTCGTATTGTACTGGAATTAAATGGACTGAGGCAGAATTATTATTGAGCAGTGGATTTTGGTTTGTTCAGGCTATTTTAAAAAAAAAATAAATTACATAGTAACAGAATAATACCTTCAGCTTGTCTCAGAAGGCTGAAGTACAGCATGGTATTAGTTTAGTCATAGAGGTAAAAATGAAACACCGTTCAGGACATGGAGTTTTGTCCTTCAGGGCTTTTGTTTTAAATCACACCTGATATCACTGATAATTTTCATAAGACCTTGGAGAAAAAGAAATCTTTGAATTGTAGGGTTTCATTCTGCAGTACTCAATGTCTTCTGCTTCTGCTGAGGAAGGGTCACTGCTTCTGGGGTTCTCAAGGGCTGGGTTAAGTACAGATAATGCTAAAGACAATAATACAAAATAGTACAATAATACAAAAGACATTGCCTGCCTTGAGGAACTTTAAGTCTCAGAAAAACATAGATGGACGATGAGAAACAGGGCAGTGATTAAGGTATTTATACACAAAACATGTCAAAGTCTCTGATGCTATTAACAATTTAATCTGATCAGAGAGATTCTGTATCACTTTGAAAACTCAGATTATTCTTTCATCTGCTGGCCTGTATCTTGTGACTCTTAAAAATATATTCTTTCTGGTACTCTGAGGTTTCCCAGCTCAAGAACCATGTGTTTAAATCTGAATACAAGTTTGTGGATGGATGAAACTGCCTTAAAATATTCTGATATGTGTTTCCTTTTATAATCAGTCTGTGGAGATGGCTTTTGTGAGGAAGAAGAAGGCTGCTCTATCTGTCCAGCAGATTGTGGGGAATGCCCACTGTCTGCTGATGCTAGGATAGCAATTGCCTTACCAATATGCTTAGTCTGCACCGGCTTCATTTTGACAGTCATGGTAAGTATCCTTTCTGTCCCTTTCATTTCCCTTACTTCTGTGATTTGGTTGGTTAGAGTGGAGCTCTCTCTTAGTAGAGGGATAGATTTTCTTCTGCATACAGAACCTGAGTGCTACAGAAGAAAGCAGAAAGAACCTTTTTGGCATCTTTGTGAGGGGAGGCTTACTGGGCTAGGAATTTTCATCCTGTAAGAGAAAAGACTAAAGAGGTACGTTAGCAGATATATAGCTATATAATGGGAAAGGAAGAAGAGTTTTTTTAACAACGTGGGAAATAGGAGGTGCCGGTAAAGTAAGAGCACTTTTCATTCAGAATAAAACTTCTGAAATTAACTGCATCAAAACCTTATGGAGGCTAGAAGTTTAACTTAATTCAAAACCAAATTAAGTAATTTCATAAAGGGATTAACTCTACCAGAGGCCATTAAATCACAGAGTCCAAATATAATCTATAATGGAAAACATTCAACTTGGCATATTCTCAAAAGAAGTAATGAGAAAATGAACTTTGTTGTTTGTTTGTTTTGTTTTGTTTTGTTTTGTTTTGTTTTGTTTTTTAGTAGGCTCATTTTTTTAGTGTTGCTGAAACAGTTTAATTCAAAATTATTAATTTTGCATAATAGTCATCAATTATTATAACAGACTCATGAAAAACAAAAAGGGAATGAGGAGACAGAAGTGTATGGATATTAGAGAAGTGGTTTTGGATACCTTTAATGAGAATGTCTGTGTAAAGAGAAGACAGCATGCTATTATGGCTTATTACTTCACAGTGCTTTTGGGGAAGAGGATCTACATTCCTTATGTGCTGGCATCTTAAAAAAAATACAATTTTAAATTTCATAACAAGGATATAACAGGTGAATGTGGCAGTTGCAGAGTCATTAAATTGATTATGTGTGTAACATACAGATAATTTGTTTGGGGTTTGGTTTATAAATTTATAGGCTCCTCTTTCCTCAGGGGTTCATTCTATTTCTATATTGTACTGCAGTTGCAGTGAGCAGGAGGATACTGATGTCCCATCATGTCAGGTACTACAGGAGGCCTGAATCATGTGATTATGTGCCTCTCTGTGTGGCTTTGAGACTAAGGAACAGAAGCACTGTTGAAAACTATTTGAGCATTTAAAATCCACAGGGCAGTTGTGACAATGTGTTTATTATAACTGTCCTGTAAAGCCATATGATCTGATAGAAATGATGAGAAGTTCAGATAGTTTTAAAAAACTGGCATTTTAGAAAGAGCAATGGAGCTTCTTGGCCTTGCATAGGTTTATCTAAAGGTCTTCTAGCAAAATTTAGCTATTATTTCTGCTATTTTACTGCAGGCTTTGAGGTTTATTTTTTTCTTCTTGCATTTCTTTGTACTTATTCCTGCTAACTTCTGCAGTAGCATCTTCTTTTTTTTGTATGTTTTATTTAGGTGATAAGTAAACAATATAGGAAAGATCCTTTTATCCAGTTCAGTAATTAATCTCATGTATAAAGAACCATATGGGAAATTAATGCCTTCTTTAATCATTCAAGTAGAGAAGAGGATGGCTTTGATATCAGTATCTGTAGCAAGACTAGTGGTCACTTCTAGCTAATATGTCTTTGTTCAGTCATACGTTTGCAGTATAATATGTGGATGTCTTTTCTCAGAAACCTTTTGAAATAAATGGGATGCCTTAATTTTGATTCAGTGAGCTCTATATTTGTTATCATTTTATACCAAAATATCAACACAATCTCCACACAATATTCCTTGCCTATTATCTGGTTGTTTTTTACCTGTTTTGGTGGATGCATAATATTAAATATTAAATATTAAATAATAATATTAAATTCAACACTATAGAAAATGGTATAATGATGGTAAAATGCTGCTTTGATTTGACATTTTGGCATTGACTGCAGCTATAGCATCTGTATACTTTAATATGCTGCTCTTCTTTTGAAAGCGTGTGTTTACACTTCCTATGTTAGTTTTCCATGTCACCTCAACAGAAAATCATCTATTAGATCAATGTCATCTATACAAAGAAGCCACAGAATACTTACCTAATATTCTTTATGCTAGAGTATTTGACAGAACACAAACTTATCTGTGGACTAGGGGCTAATTCCATTACAGGATATAAGATGTACTGCTTCTTATCTTGGGGTTGGGATGTTGTGTGCTCTAGTCATGCACTTACATAGCATAGAACATTTCCCTGACATGAGGTGATGTAAGCAACTCATCTGATGTCCAGGCTGAGATGTAAATGTATTGCATAAGAAGTATTGACAATAATGGGGAGTTTGTAGCCAATGCAACATATGACATGCAATTAGATTCTAGAATATAGAATATATGTGATTTTTAAGGTATTTATTAAATGCTGTTTTCTTCTAATCCTGTTATTAATATTCTTTGCTTCTAATATTGCTCGTAAGGTATGTGGTGGATGCTTAAACATCTGATTTTATCGGGATGCTTATAAAGTTTCATATTTGAAAAAAAAATAATCTCTGCTTCAATTCCTTCAAAGACAGTACAGCTAGATCAGGAAATATTTTGATTTATTTTTGTAGTGGTTTCAATATCAGAAACAGAAGATGTTTTGGGACGAAAGCTGGATTATAGATTTCACCTCCATCAAACAAGGTTAGTAACTTGTCATTTTGATATCTACAATCAGTTTTCTTAAAAAATTTAAAAAATAATCTCAATTATATGTACAGCTTCATGTTTTAAGGTTTTTAAGAAATTTGAATCAAACTGTGAGAGACATATCTAAAGTTTCATCCCTGTAACCTCTTTGAGCTTATCACAGATATTTCCGTTTAATGAAACTTGGGATTTCAAGCTTATTTTAAATAGTTTCCTTCTTTTTCCTGGTGATTTGTCAATTAAAATGACAGGCCTATCCCAAAATAAACAGCTAACTCTGGACTTGGGCAAAATAAATTACAGTTGCTTCAGTAGATATATCATTCTGTATAGTTCATCCCAATAAATTGCACTAGATTTGCACAAATATAATGAGGGATATAATGAGTTCTTAATTTCTCTGTGTATGCTATCTGTGACAGACTATAAACACAATTTAATTGGTTCTACTTACAGATGCTAAGAATAAGATCAGATGTTATTATATGCTTTACTATGCTGCACTTAAATCGATATAGGTTATTTACTTTGCTGTAAATTGTTTTAGTATTCAGAAGGAAAACAATGCCTAGATCCTCAGAAAGGGTAAATCTGTAGAAATGTGCTGAAGTTGATAGGTCTGTGCTGATGTGCACTCTCCCACTTTTGTCTCTGTGGGGGCTTGCTAGAAAGATGTCTGCTTTATCTGTCTTATGTCATTGTGTTGCTAGCAGAAGTGTCAAGGTGTTAATATATAGCAGAGATACTGACTCTGACATTAGATATGGACTTGAACATTAATTTCTGTGTAGTTTTGATATTATATCCTCATTGCTGTAAGGCAGAGATGTTGGTCTAGCAATTAAATTTACTACATAAGCCAAACTGAATTTCAGTCCAGATTTGTGAAAACAGAAATGCAACACTCAAGAAGTGTCTTTCAATATAGCAAAAAGGAACATGAGCAGATTTTCAGCTGATAATGAATTAGAAGTGGTCATAAACATCACACAGGAGAAGAAAGAATAGAAAGAGACTGAAATAACTTATAAGTATGATCAAAAACTAACACATGAAAAATTAATTTGAAAAATCCAAGATGAAAGACATAGTTTTCTTGGTGAGGAGCCTGCGAAGCAATGATGCTGTTTAAGACCTAGGAGTGATAATTAACAACTTAAGAGTATTGAGGACTGATAATATGATGAGATTTGGGAACAGACAGTATGTCTACTCTGGGCAGAGCTGCCCAGAAATACCAATAGTAGCCTGAAATGTACAGTTATCTAAATGGAAACACCTCAGCTTTGCTGTACTTAGGGTATGTAGCCTGTACTGTGAAAAATTAGCTTTATTTTTTTCAATATAACTCCTATTTTAGTGCATTGCACCATACATAGAGGTACATACATATATACATATTTGTGTGTATACACTCTTACTCTTGAAACTATCTTATACAACTCTAATATATTTATTAGAGAGGGGGTGGAATGCTGTAAAAAGTCTCCAAACATCAGTGCAATTTTGAACTGCAGATAGATAACACTATGATGTGGGAACATGGCAGTCCTGATGCAAGGTGAGATGCTGAACTTCCTCAGCAACCCTTTATTGGTAACTGGTACCAGGGAGAGTTGAAATGTTTCAGCAATGCTGAGACTAATTGTCTAAATCTGGATTTTAAATCAAGATGGTGAAATGTTATGTAATTCATTACATTTGTTTTCAAATTCATTTTGTTACATTGAGCTGTTCAACAGAGAATAAAAAAAAAAAAAAAAGTTGAGATGACTGATTTTTTTTTTTATCTGACTGTATTGTTGCTCTTCTCTGTCTTCCCTCTGGTGTCAGAATCACTTCCCACACCCCTGTACTTCACATTCTTTTAGGAGCTCCAAATAGAGTTGTTAAAGCCTGGAACAAGGCTTACTCTGCTTCCCTGGATTCTGTCCTTATCATCTAAGTAGAAGCAAGAGCTAATCATCCTGAAATCAATGAAACATGGATCAAAACCTGAGGATTAGTGGGAAAGATCTCTGGCAATGAATGTCCTCTTTATCTTTTTCACTTTTTATGCAGCAGCCACATTCTATGCAATGGCTTTGTGTCTTAAGTGTTAGCAAGACCAGCCAATATGCACAGATTTGGAGAATTCCCTATATTTGTCTGACTTTGGAGCCTCTACCTTGGCAATAATATGATCTTCAGGTGCTTTTTCTCGTCCCACTTCCCATGTAGATCACATAGTATGGACAGCAAGAGGAAGCATGATGAGTTCTCCCCCAGAATCCAGTGACTCCAATGCCAGTTGTATCACTGTTCGGAGCTCCTGCACAGCAGTTGCTAACATGACCAGGAAACAGCACTTCACCCAGACTGGGAGATAGTAAGTCAATACATTACTCATTTACTACAGTGCCTACTATAGTATAGTTTCATCTTGCTTTCTGGCTCTTGCCACTTTACTGTTGACGTGTAGTGCAGAAGCTTGCATTCCTCCTGTTGGGTCAAATCCAGCCAGTATATGTCATCATCTGACTTCAGTACCACATACTGGCTATGGCATATCTTACATGCCAGGCTTCTGTTTTGCTTGATGTTTCTGCTTTTCTTTTCTGAGACTTGTTAAAAGACTGTGGCTGCATAATGTCTTACATCTGTTAATAAATGGCCCTTACTGTTCATATGCATTTGGAACCAAGGCTTTATGCAGCCCTTCTTCCAAAATGCAGGCAGAGTACAGCTAGGGTCTGTGCATTAAGGAGTGGCATCTTATAAGTAGCACACTAGAAATCTTGTCCTTCAACCAGCAGGAGATACAGAACATTTCACGTCTGTATCGCTTTATAAAGGTGCACATCGTGCAACTCTACAAGCAAACAGTACAGCCATATCCTGCTATCAGGATATTTCAGCATAGACCACTGTGCTAGAAAATTAAAGCCACTTCATTGATGAGACACTGTGTCCAGCATTAATCTTCTACAGTAAGCATTTTCGCCGCCTTTTCCTGAATGATGACATTTTCATCATCATCACTTTCTTCAGATAAATTAAGGTCAAACACATTTGTCAGGGGTGAAAAATGTAAGAGTGGGACATTGAATCTCACTGAAGCACCTACATCTGCTATACCACAGATCCTGTACTCTGTATTTATATGGTGTGTATCACTTAAATTCCTGCATGTATCTCTGCTAGATTCCTTAATTCTTCCATGGAGAATTGCTTTGCTGTCTTTCAAACTCAGCTGCTTCATCACTGAGAATGCTTCATCCCATGAGAACAAAAGGATGTTAAATATCAATGGTGGATCTCCAAAATAATAAACAGAAGCAAAAGATAGCAGAGATGTTGCTGTATGTGTTTCACTAACTCTGACTTTTCCTTTGCTGCTAACCAATCATCCAATTGCCTCAAATGACTTTAACACTCTCGTGCTCCAAATGTTATCGACATGTCATGGATGCTTGAATATAATCACTAAGGCTTCCTTATCATAGAAACAGGGCCCTGTCACCTATCATGTACTCAGATTCAGAATTACACCCACATATGGACATAAATTCTGTGCCTCATCTCTGGAGATATGAAGTTGTCCATTCTAGAAAAAAATATCCAGTCGATTTTTGTATTCTGTCTGGATTATCACATTGTCACCTTGTGAACAGCATTTCATTCTGTTTCAGTGATGGTAGAACAGTGGCCATAAAGAAAATAATGAAGAAGGCATTCACGCTGTCCAAATCCATACGTAAGGAAGTAAAGGAAGTGAGGTAAGAAGTGAAACTGAAGAAGTGTATGTGTTCCATTTTTACAGTGTAGGGGTTACAGTCTGTCCAAATGTGACTGTAAATTCATATTCATTTTGCTTTCAAACTTTGCTCTGACACCGGATCAAAATCTCCTTATGCCTGTTTTACTTTTCTCTACATTGTGAGACATGGCACTTGGTTTTCCAGTTACCATATAAAAAGCAGGAGGGACATCCATGAAAATTGTTGGTGTGCTGTGATTTCTCTTGATTTTCACAGGGAACTTGACCATCCCAATCTCTGCAAATTCATTGGAGGTTGTATAGAAGTGCCAAACGTTGCCATCGTGACAGAGTACTGCCCCAAAGGCAGCCTGAGTGATGTTCTGCTCAATGAAGACATTCCTTTGAACTGGGGTTTCAGGTAGAAAAATACTTTTGAAAAGCTACATGACACAAACTGTGCTATGTGCTGTTTAGGACAAGGTACTAATTTTAGATAAAGTCCTTGGATAGACAGGCCTGCACTGTCATGTGGAGCAATAATGAAGGAGAAAGAAAGAAAGTGAATTCAAATATCCAGCTCAGCTGGTGTTCTGGATTTTTGAGCAATCATATGTTTAATGCTAGTATTGCTAAGCCAATGGCTTTTCAACCCACCTTTAGTTACATCACAAAATTGTTTTGAAACCTTTTTTTCCCAGGTAACTTCACTTTGTTCCCAAATATCTTGGTCATTCCCATTTAATTAATATCATTGCATCCCTGTTTGTGAAGACATTTGTGAAATGATTACCATACCTACAAATGTTTCATTATATTTACCAATACAGAAAATGAGCTCACATTGTCAAGGAAACTTCCACAAAGGTAATGACATTGTTTTTTGAGAATAATCTTCTTGACACACTCTTTCTACTTCTGCCTTGTGTTTGCCTTCAGCAAAGAAAAAGATTGTAAGGGAGAAAGCCCTCCAAATAAAGTGAGAAAGTTAATAAAAAATGTTTCTCTTGTAAGATATCTCAAAACTGCAAGTACAAGGGTACTGGGCATTTGTAGAAGACACTCAACGTTCTTAAAAGAAGCTAAAGATCTGTGGACTCGGACAACTGAGCTGGAGTTAAGGGCTTTCAGCAACCCACCTTAAGTGTTTTGGGAAAATGAGCATAGGGACACATATTGAAAGCTATTGCAGACATAGGAGGCTTTCTGTCAAATTCATCAGTCTATGGAGCCTTTCTTGAGTGAATGTTTAGTGCAAATAGTAGCTCACTGATTTTTGTCTTTCAGATTTTCTTTTGCTATTGATATTGCGCAAGGAATGGCCTATCTTCACCAGCACAAAATGTATCACGGACGGTTGAAGTCTAGTAACTGTGTGATAGATGACCGATGGGTTTGTAAAATTGCAGGTAAAAGGAAAATAAGAAAACTTCAAAACCATCAAGTTAACCCACTAGTGCCTATAGATTTCACACTAAACACTTCTCCCAAGCACCTCCATCTTGTTATTTCATGTGGAAATGCTGACTGTACCAGCCTTCACTAGAAATGCCCCCCGCCAAAGCACATGTTGTGTTACTTCTCATGCCAAGTCATTTAACATGTGCACATCAGATCCCACAAATGATGGATTCTATCAAAATCAGTTTGAGCAGAAACTGTCTCATACTCAGTTTTGGTACAGAGAGAAAACCTGACTCATCAACAGTGCTGTAAAGACATGGAATTATGCTGACTGTTAAACACAGGGTAGTTTCATGGAGAAAAACAGGCTTGACTCAGAGCTTTTCAGTCCTGTGCATGAAAATGAAATGTGTTCTACCAGAGACAAAAGTACAGGTTTGGTCTGCTCCTGGAAGACAGCCTGTGGGGACACAAAAACCACTGGAGAGTCTAGTTTAGTTTTTGGCTGCCAAAGGGAATGAAAGCAATGATAATTTCTTCTATTTCCTCCCCAAAGTAGTTATCACACTTTATAACCTGTAGCCATCTTAAAAATGGCAACAACAGATCTGTCTTTCAATGATTCATCCTATGAATCTTACACAGGACCTTGCCCGTTTCTCCAATTTGTTAAGTATCCTGCTGCCTTCAGAAATGCCTGCTTTGATTAGAACCTCTTCTGGATAAAAGCATAAAAAATCAAGATGGTTGAATTACATCAACTGTATCACCATAGTATAGCTGCTCTGAATTCAATGGTGACTCCGTGAAATCGTTCAGAAGTTAACTAGTAGCCCTGAAGAGACTTCAAATATTCATGATTTATCTGGATGTGATAATGTTAAACAAATCTCACAAATAACCAATGTGGGAGCTATTTGAAAAACTTCAATGACTTCTAAAATAAAGAATGAAGCTCTAGGACCATCTTAATTAGAGGTCACTCCTGTCAAAACCAGACATCTGCATCCTGCCTTCCCATGCACTCAGCAGAGTGCTCTTTGTATCAGAAAGAAAACTGAAGTCAATTGGTTGCTGAGTCACATGCTGAGAATCTCTTCTATGTTAAGCTAAAAGTATAGCTGCAAAGATGTTTCACATTTATGCTGACATCGTTCTGAAGCTTGTAGTGTTCAAGTAAAGCCCACCATCTGATTTTCAGTAGTTCTAGTCTGTCTAACTTACAATTACTCTAGCAACCTGCCACCACAGATAAGGATCAAGGGACGAGTAGAACAGAAACCTGCATTTGCATGTTCAATTCTTGCACTGAAGTGAGCCTATTCCCTGAATAACATTTCACAAAATCATAAAACAATTCTGATTGGAAGTGGCCACATAATTCACCTTCCCTGCTGTCATGCAAATATTTGGTTTCCAGATCCTATATTTGCAGTTGTTTTAGAGGGACAAGACCACCACATGCACACTATATTCAAAGGTGTGTATTCCAAATAGGGAAAATTAATTCCTTTAGCCTAGTAATATTACTGTGTACTAATGGACATGTTTCATAGAAGTACCCACTGACTAGTTTGCATCCTGTTTTCTTCTATGTTAGATTATGGTTTGCAGTCATACAGAAAAGAAGATTCTCCTGAGGGATCCAGCTCATACCAGCAGCATTTAATCAAGATTTACACAGCTCCTGAAATCCATTCCCTTTCAGACTTTGAACCCAATTCTATGACAGACGTCTACAGGTAGTTAACTTCTCCTGTTTCTCACTCTTAAAACTTTAAAGTTGACCATTCTTTAGTCACAATTAGACTCAGTGCAATTTTGTGGTCATCCCAGGAATATGTTTGATTGTATTTTAAAACCAATTGATCTTGGAATACATAACAGCTTAGATATCACAGAATCTTCTCTTTCAGATTATCACTGAATTCATTGACATTATATAAATGCAGAGTTGGTATAATGATTTCTAAGGAGTTACTCTGGACTGGTAGATAAAAAAGGCATAAAGACCCGCTATTATCTAGT
>JAAGNO010025020.1:23222-35161 GCA_033439905.1 Ceryle rudis
GATTAGTGTCAA
The DNA here is from genome assembly GCA_033439905.1 of Ceryle rudis. Taxonomy (NCBI): domain Eukaryota; kingdom Metazoa; phylum Chordata; class Aves; order Coraciiformes; family Cerylidae; genus Ceryle; species Ceryle rudis. The sequence goes on from JAAGNO010025020.1 coordinate 23,235, forward strand.
TAAGTTGCTTTCCAGCATACACATAGTAACAATATTTGGTTCATAGAGAAAAAATAGAATCACAGAATCACAGAATTTCTGAGGCTGGAATAGACCTCCAAGATCATCAAGTCCAGTCTAAGACCCAACACCATGACATCAGCTAGACCATGGCACTAAGCACCACATCCAATCTTTCCTTAAACACCTCCAGGGATGGATACTCCACCACCTCCCTGGGCAGTCCATTCCAGTGTTCTGTCACCCCTTCCATGAGGAAGTGCTTCCTAAGATCCAACCTAAACCTCCCCTGGCGCAGCTTCAGGCCATGCCCTCTACAACTTCCCTTCAGGTAGTTGTAGAGAGTGGTAAGGTCCCCCCTGAGTCTTCTCTTCTCCAGGCTGAACAACCCCAGATCCCTCGGCCTCTCCTTATAAAATTAGGAAAAGGAAATGGATGCAGTAGTGAATGACTCCATCCCTTTCCTTTCAAAGCCTTTGTAGGAGATCACTTTACAATAGCTTATTTGGCTCTCAGGTTTAGCCTTGCTAGTGATGGGTAGCTTCTATCCAACCACATTTCAGATAAGCAGGAATATAACTGAATTTTCAGAGAGTAATAATCCAATGAAAAAGTAATTCAGGCAGTTTTTTCTTTTCTTTTAATTACCTGTATTTCTTGGTTCTCACATTATTTTTCTATATTAAGTAGGAAAATCACTGTGTTCTTGATGTATTCTATATCATAGCAACACTTCCTCTGTCTGGTTATTTCCAGCAGTTTGCTGAAAGCATTTGAAAAGGGAAAATGCGGAATGTACTACAGGATGCTTTGTGGTCCTTTTCTGTCATGCTTTCTTGCCACATTCTCAGCCCAGAAGAAGTCTTCTATTTCCTGGTGACTTTGGTTGCTAGCAGAATGTAAACAACTAGAATTAAGTTAGAGATTGAAGTTCTGGCAGTGTAACACAGTTGAGCAGGAGGTGGCATGGTTATTAGCACTGTTTATTGTCAATACTGACCAAAGAGTAGCTATTACTGCTTTCTGTCAAAAGCTCTGAGAATTACTCTGGTCTACACTAGGCCATGACAAATGCTTACTGCCTTAAGTGACTGTTATGACGCTTTTACTGAAAAATTATTAGTTGCAGAAACAGAAATGTTGTTTAAGTGTTCACTTATTTTCAATTAGGATTCAGTAAAAATTATATGTACTAAAGACATGATTTTATATTGAAGATTTTCTTGATTAATGCACATTACTCCCTTGTAAAGAAATGCATGCATATAAAATGTTATGCAAGAACGTAACTTCCAGGTATAAGATCTCAATAGTATTTATACCTATAGGCTTGAATATGCCCTTAGAATATGCTTCAAAATAGCTCAGAGTAAAGGCACTTTGTCATTGTGTTGATATTTCTTGCTATTGTCATTTGTGTCAGTCTTGACTTTTGCAACACAGACTGGTTTTAGAAAGTACTGTGCTCCAACTAAGCAGTACTTTTAGGTTTGTCTTATGCATTGCAGTTTATTATTGATCCACAGCCAAAATGCATTTCAGAAAATGCTTCTGTAGTGCCTGTTTGGTTCACATTTTGCCCATGTTCAGGTTAGATATTATTACTGGACATTGAAGCCAACCGGGGTTCATGAAGCCATTTCTTGCCAAGGACTCCCCTTTAAAATAGTGCTAAGAGTTGATTTGCTCATAACATAGATAACTATGGTGAACTTTTGACAGAATAACAAATGCTTGCTGGATCTATCTTGCTGTCAGTCCCCATCTACAAAATCCAGGTCTTCTTTTGTTATACTGCACTTAATCCTTTCTTGGTAAAAACCCAAACAAAATAAAACAAATAATAACAGATGAAATCAGAGAAGGAAGAAGAGCAATGGGAAGAAAAATAGAGATGTAACCTTAAAATAAATACATAGCATTAAAAGGATTGTCTTTTTAACTGAGCTATTTTTCAGAACCTGCATTTTAAAACAGTTTGTGTTTGATGATATGAGCAGGTACTAAGCCTTCCTGATACAGATATTTGGGCTCACTGGCCAGGGAGCAGTGTCCCAGTCTTGAAATCCTCAGTTTTTATCTGTGCAAACATTCCATTAATATTCCTGAAGGTATGGCCCAAATTAAAATTTAGTAGAAACTGCAGGAGTGGGACTTGTAATTTTGTGTGCTTTTACAGATGAATCACTTGCTTTTAAAGTTCTCCAGCATATATGTTGGTCAGATGGAAAAGCCAGAATGGAAATGAGAACAGGAGCATGAAAGCAGCTCCTGTTTCATCTGAAGAGGCTGTTTCCAGTCAGACTTCCTCACAGATTGGCTCCTCTTTATTTGTAATCTTTATGTGAATTTCACTATCCATTATGTTAGGACTTAAAGCAGTGCTGCTGAGGCTGAAGTAAATCAATACTGCTTTATTGGAGTTACCACCGTCTATATACTCTCCTTGAAAATCTGTTTCGGCTTTGCTGTCTTACCGGGATTGGTATTCATTTCTACCCCAAATCACCCTAAAATCTCATCAGCTTCATTACTACATTATTCAGCATGTCTTATATGCAATATTTTATTTGTCAGGGGTGGTCCACAAGTGGACTGAAAGATAGACATATCCCATTATACAGCTAGAATGCTTTACAGAATAGAGAACAATTAGCAATACAACAGATTGCAAAATAGTATTCCCCATTAAATTAATGTCATCAAGTAAAGATGCATATGGAGAATTAATTATTACACAGTTTCAATACACAAAGAGTCAAGAGCATCTTTGTAAGCACTGCTGGCTGGAGGAGATTCTGTCTTCTTAGAGATCACTTCTAAAAGATCTCTAGTGAGTTTTAATAAGGAGATGGAACACACAGTTGTTACCCTATTTTTTTCCATTCTTCATCTTTGAGGAATGTGCTTGACCTTGGTTCATCTGAGGAAGATGGTGATGATGAAAATATAATTCAGAAAGAATGAGCAAAAATGCTTACCATAAAAGTTCTACTCTGGACACAGTGTTTCATTATTGACTTTATGGAGATTTTCCAGAACAGTGAAAAGAAGCCACTCCTTCAGTTGCTGGTTGTAATGAACCTCCTCCTGCCCCTTGATTTCAGCACAAACCTGTCTTGTATGTTTAATTGGTATGTATCATGTAAATCCCTGCATACATCCCCTCTGGATTCCATTAATTCTTCCAAAGAAAATTGCTTTGTTGTCCACCAAACTCAAATGCTTCTTTGGGACAAATACCTGTGAGAGGAGACTGCTATGAAATAATCACAGGTCTTTGAAAACACAGAGTAGCAACAGATAGCAGCACTGTTGCCATCCTCTCTTTTGGGATACTGGGCTTTCAGTCATAAAATGGGAAAGAAAAAGAAATCATAGAAAGAGTTCACTGACTGCATTAAATGTTATTTCATTAAGATTCTTGTTTGCTTTATTCTGCAGTTATGCCATCATTTTACTAGAAATTGCCACAAGAAGTGAACCTATTCCAGTAAGTAAAGATACATTTCAAAGTTTATGTAACAACTTTACTTATGTTTCTGTTGAAGTTACAAACCAAACTCTGAGTAATTGCACCTTTGATTTATTTTTTCAAGCACGCATTTCCTTCTTGATTTTGTGGGTGCAAGTTCACTTCCAGTGGAACATTCAATCAGAGCTTCCTCAGGCATCTGCTAGTCTTCCCTTCAGGACTTTGAAGGAGAGTGTATGACAAAAATTATGTAGCTCCAATATCACCTTTTGGTTAGCTCTATAAGGCTTAATGGCAGGGGAGTGAAGGGGGAAGGTATGCCATAACATATTCCTTTATGTCCTGTTGTTCCTCCCTTTTTCTGTCATGCACAGGCCCTTTTAGTGGAGTCTGGCCATGGGAAGAATATGATAGAAAAGAAAATGAGCTGCTTTCCACAAGTAAAATGTTGTCTTTGCATGTCTTGTGATCAGTGGATCCACTTGTGATCACAAGACGTGCAAAGAATGGCAAACACAAACAAATACTAAATGGCAAACACAAAAATGCACCGTAACACTGAAACCAGATGTTCTGGATATGTAACCATCTTCTGTCTGAAATAATTTGTTTAACAAGAATTCTAACAATGAAAAGAACAACCTGAAACTGCCATTCTTCCATTTCTGACAGTTTGTGATAATAGACCAAAACAGGTCTTGTGGTTTCTCAAAACTTTCCTAATATCTTGCTGAGTATTAATTTGTTTCAAAAGTTGTTTATCTCATATAAACACTGAGATTAAAATCTCTCAGCCATGAAAAAGCTTTTAGACAAGACTACCCAATTTGAACAGAGTTAAGTCTTTTTTTTTCCTTTTTAATTTTACTCTGATGTAAAAAAGATGTTCTGGAAGTGATAGGGAAGACACCATGGAAGTAATGATGATCATAGTAATATATTTCAAGGGGTCATATGAAAAACACACCACTTGTTTCAACACTGTTTAATCCCTTTTTCCTAGAAAGATGAGGTACATTTAGCTGAATATTCTTGGTGCCCACCTTTGGCAGAATTAATTTCAGGAAAGGCTGAGAATTCTTGCCCATGTCCCACAGATTACATCGAGGTAAGATACAATATTGTGTACAAACATTCTTTATTGAAATGATTTTAAGACTTCACTAAGTTTTATGGCAATATTACCTTTGTTGAATATAAACAATGCAGAAGTCAAGAAGTACATTTTGAACAAGGCACAATGAAATGCTTTAATATCCTTAATAAAAAACCAGTCATTCTGACAAATTGAAAGATTCAGTTGTCCCCTCATATTGTCTGTGTTACAAATTATGGTTTTAATATCCAATCATTGATTTTTGTGCATTTTCATTTTGTTGTAAAGTGTTGAGTCCCATGCATATATTAGTTATATCTGTTTGGCTTACTGACAAGGGACTGAAGAATGTGTCTCAGGCAAAGTATAAGTTTGGTCTGATTCTCATGCAAAAGGTCTATGTGTTCTGCAGTCTCAAACTGCCTAATAAAGTACACCCTCTCCTAGTTCACTTAAATCAGAACAAGATTGTGGCATCCTTGTTTCAGCTGAAGAGATTTAATATAATTCACCTTTGGTGGTTTGTAGCAACCTAAATATAACAAACTTCTCATAAGCAGCATTGAATTTTAGTCAGGAGTTAGCATTCTTAAGAAGTAGTTGAGTTTTTAATCTTTTGTGAATTTTGCATACAGACAAGTCCTCTGAGAACAGTATGTCACTCTAACAACATAATGCTGTCTTAAAGCACAAGACACAACTTTAAGCAGAGTTTGGCAGAAGGAACATGAGCATTTAATTCATTATTTCCTGCTGGAACATTTTCATGAGCTAACATCCTTCATTCAGCATAAATCTGTGGAACTCTGGAGACCTCGGTATATCTCTGCTACTATTCACCAGCTGCAGATAGGGCTTCACATGCATGTTTGCACTGAGAAAATAGTAATATTAATTAGAAACATTGCATTTGCATGGAATGACAAAAGTCTGCTTGCTTTTCTTACTCTCTTTCCATGCTGCAGTTAATCAGAAGGTGCAGAAAAAATAATCCATCCCAAAGGCCTACTTTTGAACAAGTAAAGAAAATGTTGTACAAGATGAATCCTAATAAAGTCAGCCCTGTTGACATGATGATGACTCTGGTAAATTTAATTTTTTTTATTCCACCCAAGTCAGTCTGCTCTCTTGCAGTAACTTTCACCTCTATCCTTCAGATTTGCTTTGATCTCATACCTGTTGTTTGATGAGAAAATCCACAGTCATTCATTCACCTCTGGTTGGCTGATTGTAGCTGCAGTTCTGCCTCAAGACCCAGCTTTGCTCATTCCATTTCTGACAGTTTTTATTTGCTTTCTTAACTTCTTTGGGGATGAACAGTTCTGTTTCTTCAGTCAAATGTTGTTTGTTTTTAAAGCACTCACAGGAAACTATATTACCTTCTTCCGCTGTCTTGGTGGTGGTCTATAAACATACCACAAATAGCACGTTTAACGGATGCATTTCAAGCAGAGCATGTTAAGCCCATTATCAGAGAAAAGAGACTCCTGCCTTCACAGCCTGTAGCCTCACAAAATGAAAGGATGCAGAAAGCATAGAGTAGCAGGATAGTTTATGAAATTGTCATTGTGAACATTGTGAACTTTTGACAGAAGATTGAGATTTAGAAACCTTTAGTTTTGGTAGCATATTTTAATCCACATCTGCAGTTTGATCTCTGCATAGGATTTGACACCTAATGTTTACATGGGCTTTGCAAAGTCTGGAATTCTCAAATCTAGAATCTCAACTCTAGAAATTTCAAATCTAGAATAATAAATTTACTTTGGGAGGAATCTGATCTTGCAGTTTTGTAAGAAAAATGTAGCTATCTCACACCCTAGCCTTTGCTTATCTGAATGTTTTCAAAGCAGAATCATTCAGATGCTTAAATCCAATCCAGCTATGAATCTATTTCAGTAAAAGGATTATTTTGTGCAATTCTGTATGTTACCTAGATGGAAAAATATAGCAAACATCTGGAGATACTAGTGTCTGAGAGAACCCAGGATCTAATGCATGAAAAACAGAAGACTGATCGTCTGTTGTATAGTAAGTCATACGGCAAAAATATTGCATATTCCTAATACTAATTTGATTTTAACTGTGTAATGACAAACGGAAACCCTTTGATAGGTGATTATTTAATAGATCACACTTAGCTGACAATGAATAAATATACTCGTTCCTTGCAAACCTGGAAAGATACTTAGCTACTTTTTATATATTCCCCTTAAAAATCCATGCATACATCTGAGAAATATGACTCCAGAACCCATAGTGCTCTCACTTTGATCTTGCTTAGCAGTCCTTTTGTATAGTTATAAATACTGGGGAGTTGCTTTTGGGCTGAGGTTACTTTTGATGGCAGTGTATCTTCTGGAATTCTGCAAGAAAAAAGGGATAAATAAAAAGGCGTAACACATAGGAGAGAAAAACAAAAAGGCTGTGAAGGTGAAGATAGCAGAAAAAAAAGATCAAAAAAATCAGAGAAGAGATAGTAAACAAACCTAACACAGGAAGACAACCCTAGCAAAGATCTGACAAAGAAGGAATATCCCAAGTCTCGCTGTTAGAATCTAACCCTACTCTGACTTGCAATGTATAGGTATTGGTTTGTTTGTTTGAACTAGAAAGATATGGGTCATCTGAAATATCTGGACTTGTTAGCAGTGAGATTTACTGTGAATTCTCACATTACAGCACAGCAGATTTTGATGCTAAAGAGTGCTTTCACCTTCAGAATATTTCACATTTATAAGCATTGCTTTTATACCTTTAATCAAGCATGTTGTGTTTATTGTGTACTTTTATCCATGCCAAAACAGTGACAACCCTTTACTTTCTACAATAGGTATGTTGCCGAAGCAAGTAGCAGATGATCTCAGGCAGGGAAAACATGCACAAGCTCAAAGTTACTTAAGTGCCACCATCTTTTTCAGGTAAACAAAAATGAAAGATAGAATTAGCACTGCCTCCTACTGAAGAAACTTCTAGGGTCCTAGTGGAGGTGAAGCTCTAACTGAGTACAGAATTTCTATCTAAACTGCTATTTATTGTACCAGGTGGCAACACTTGACTCTGAATATTAGTGTCTTTCAAAATTCTCACACTTCTCCATTTTTTGGTATAATTACTTAAATAAAAAATGAGATTACTATAGAGTGCTAGCACACAGCAGCATATCACTTTCTATGTGTTACACACACATGCATGGCCTAAGTAAAGGTTCTAGCATTTAGCTGTGTAAAGGAAACTTGTCTATCCTTAGAGTCCACATGGATTTACATTCTTTGACTTGCTATGTATGCATGACACAAAATATAAATTGCATATTTTCACTTGTCATAAATGAACAGATTTTTTTCATTTGTACATAACCCAAACCTGAAGACTACTTTCAAGTCTAGCTATAAAAAATGTTTTACTGCATTAGTCAGCAAAATGACTTAGGTCAGTCCTTTTAAATTGAAGGAGTCTGTTCTCAGTTTAAGTAAATGTTTGAAGGCAAAACTTTTCTTTAAGATCCTTAGTGAAAAAAATACTGAAATGGAGAACATTAAGGTAGTTCCACTGAGAAATTATTACTGTGTGTTTAGGATTACCAATCTACATTTTTTAAAACAGTGGATGAGTATGCCCTTTTTGTTGTGTTTTAACAGTGATATTATTGGCTTCACTCAGCTCTCCAGCAGCAGCACACCTTACCAAGTGGTAGATCTCTTGAACAAGCTCTATACCACTTTTGATGAAATCATAGATAACTATGATGTCTATAAGGTGGAGACAATAGGAGATGCCTGTAAGTTCCTTGAGCTGTGGACACTGGTTGGGCATGGCTATTTCATCAGGATAGAAACTGATTTAATGACAAAGAAGAAAAAGATGAAGGACATTTGGAAAGCTTATTACCATAGGGAAGACCACATGAAACAAGCCACATAAAAAATTAGAGTCCTAGCAGAGCCCTAGTAAACTTTAGGAATATTTTCCTGCGTACATTTCATAATTTCTACAATGGATGATTATTATAGATCAGACAAATAAGTAGAGTAAACTAGTGCTGCTGTTTATTTACTTCCTATGATCTCTAGAGTCTAATTTTAAACCTTGGTAACAGATCAATCCCAGCTGATAACTGGGATTCAGTTTCATAGGAACACAACTGAAAAATTTACCTTCTACATGGGAGTATAGATGCCATTCCATAAGCTTTATTATATCTGTCTTTTTTTGCAAAGACCATGACAACCTTCCTTCTCTTAATAATCTATAGGGCCTTGGCTGCCTCTTCTTTTTGGATTTTTAGGGAAATAGCTTTCTGTTTGCTTCCCTGTGAATCTACCACGGATTGACTATGATCAAAACTGATTTCCATCAAAAACCTAGCAGAATCCAGCAGGATTTTTGGATGAGACAGACTGGAAATGCTATAAGAGATGTGAAAACCACACTCCCCGCCCCTGCAACCCCCCCGGCCCCCTCCTATATTTCTGTGAATGGCTGAACATTCTGGAGCATAAGATTCCTGAACAAATGCACCTGAGCGATTCTGAAGAAATCTGTCTCTTTTTCTACACAGTATGAGTTAGTGCAGAAAGCATAGGACAATGCCTAATGGAAATCATTGTCTCTCTTTATAGTATCTGCCCAAATACAAAAGGTATTGAGCAGCCACTTTCCTATTTCATGTCTCATTTCAAGCACCCTCAAAGGAAGCAAGGAGGAGGAAAGGGTAGGAGGGAATAAACTTTATAGAAATGTAAGAACTAAATCCAAGATATTTCAGAGCTATGGTAATTACATACATGAGCTGCTGAGTTACCCTTCATTTGTTTCTGGCTTTCTCTGCTCAGAGGGTATAACTCTGCTACAGGTTATGAAGGAATAGGGCTTTAATTTTTCTAATGTGGGCAACATCATTTAGTAAATCTGTGTGAAATATCAAAGGTTAACAGAATTGTGTTTTTGTGTTAAGATATGGTGGTGTCAGGAGTACCCAGAGAAAATGGGATCCTTCATGCTGGTGAGATTGCAAGCATGGCTTTAGACCTTCTGGATGTCTGCAAGACTTTTAAGATCCCACACAAGCCCAACACCCTCCTAAAGATAAGAGCAGGAATCCATTCAGGTATGTTGAGAGGGCTGCAAAAGACTTCTCTTCTGGTTTAACAAATGTCTCTGTAGTGGCATTTCCTCTCCATTAAAAATGAAGTTGATTTATTGGCATGGGATGGAACACCTCATAGATGTCATCCCAACACAATAAATTATTGGATACCTGGAATATTGGAAACATTGTGGAATAAAACATTGGAAACACCACATGGACACACTGCCTTTGCTAATGTGAATGAGGTCTGCTATTCTGTGTCTGCTACTTGTCCTTTTCAGCTGTTCCCTTCTCGAAACAGTGAGTTGCTTCTTGACTCCTTGATCTAGCCTTCACTCTCAAGACTCCCAGCTCTCTGTTCTAAGCTGGAGTGTGATTGCAACTGCTTCTTGATACACGTCTGTAGTTAGATGTGATGTGCAGCCCAACATCTGCAAATTAAGCGGCTTACATTGTGTCAGCAAGAATTCGTATCTTCTATATTTTAAACCCCCTGGGGCTGACATGAAGGAATCAAAATGCTCATTTTCTGCCTTTAGTGGGAGCGTGTTACTTCCTGTTCCTGCATTTCTATGACTTGTGAGTGTTGCATGCACATCTTCTACTGGAATTCTGTTGCCATGTTGAAACATTATTCTGTAGGTATCTTAATTTCTGCACGCTACTTCCATCCCATTATCATTTCCCCCACTGTTCTGTTTTGAGGCCCTTTAGCAATTCCGTCCATGGCTCTGGAAGCCACCTATAAGTCAGATGTATAACCCATATAAGACAGCACTGACATTTAGTCTGTATCTGCTTAATGAATGAGCTACAAGGTAATGTAGGAAGCAGCTGTATGGCTGTATGATTTAAACCCACAAAATATCTTGGTCTTTTTTCTTTAACAGGGGCAGTTGTAGCTGGAGTTGTTGGGACCAAAATGCCACGGTATTGTTTATTTGGAGATACTGTGAACACAGCTTCCAGGATGGAATCTACCAGTGAAGGTAAAAAGGAACAAACTGCAGATGTGGTTTTGACCATCCTTTAGAGTTCTGAAAAATTTTATGCTGAGTTTTGAGTCCTGCCATGTTTAACTGCCTGCAAATCATGTAAGGAGGGTGTTGGTTTCTGGGTCCAGTCTGCCTGTGGGCAAGTTATGCCAATGATATTCTCTACAATCTTTGTAACAAGATCCCCTCATTCCTCAAGCCTCAGAGAGGGATTTTCATGGCTTATTTGTGACCATAAAAAAGGATAAGAATCAGATAAAATGAAAGGTAACTAGATATATTCACTCTTTCTATTCCTTCTTAGCACCCAGCTGAATTTATAGTGAAAATGTTTACATGGCTCCTTTTTGTCACTGATAACTTCCTCCAATGGAGAGCACAAGAGATGGTAGAACACCACAGGAGTTATGTCTGTCCTTAACAAGTATGGAAGATTACATATATATATACATACCTATATGTGTTCACCAGCAAAGAGATTAGACAGAAATCTCTAAACATTAAACCATGGAGATGTCCTCACTTTCACTTCTTTCCAGGAGATAACAGGGCTCCATGTTTAGCTAGCAAGCTTCATCTTTAGCCAGTATGGACATTTGAACCTCAGTGTCTGAAATATTTTAGCCTGTTCTAAAAGAACTGGAAAAGTAACAAAACAAAACAAAATAAACAACAACAACAAAAAAGAGGGAGTGATTCAAGGTCAAACAACCTTAATGGCTTCGTTTTGTTTTTTCATTCATAAAATGGAGATGAGTAGTTTTATGTCTCACATTGCAATGCTTCATAAATGGACATGAGTTAAGCAAAATACAAGGTGTTTTCAAGTTTAATTTCAGGTGATGCTTTCAACACCTATCATGATCCACTATAAACACGGCAGAAAGGCAGAGGAGTGGTCGTACACAATGGCTTTGAAGGTTTAACTAATGCCTTCAGGATCTGCTTCCATCGTTCATTTTTCATCTTGTGTTCTGTATGTCAGTCTATTTCTCACATGACACATCAACACTATAAACTTAAGTATAAATACAGAGATGCTTATCTTTTAAGCCTTTTATTTTTATCTTTCTCTGGTCATAGATCCATGGACCTCAAACTACATTAACATGTTTTAACACTAAGATGATCACTTTGAAATAGATTAATTAATTACTAGCAATATAAATTAGAATTGTTATCAGCCGGAATATGAGTGCTAGTGTCTTTCTGTTCCAAAGCAGGATGACCAGCTAAAATACCACATACACACTAGAAACAGTATTTCTG
>JAAGNO010025021.1:11473-23221 GCA_033439905.1 Ceryle rudis
TTGCCTGTTCTGGTGGTCTAGGTGACTTGGCCAATTAACTGCCAGCTACTGAATGATGATCCTGATCTAAAGACTTGTGTGTTACCGGATAACAGACTTGATTTAGAGTTACACGCGTTCAGGCTTAACTTCACTGCAGTGTGGACTCCTCTTTTCCTAAACTGGTGGCTAAGGACCCCCGTGGGATGGCATCTCCTGGCACTTCCCGTGTTCAGTGCTTCCCCTCACAAGCCGCTCTGCGTTTCTGTGGCACTTGCGTCTTTGAACTTACCTCTCAGCCGTTCTGAAAGAGAACTGAGCGTGCTGCAGCTTTCCTTCAGCGAGATGGGGCAAGCCTGCATGGATAGGAGAGGGGTCCGGGTTAGCAGGGCGATCACCCCCGGGAGCCGCTGCGGGTCCGCCGCGCCCCTGCCAGGACTCGGGCGCGGCGCCCCGGCCTGCGGGGAGCGCAGCCCGGGGGCCGGGCCGGGGCGGGCTCAGCAGCGGGACGAGGGGGGGGGGCCGGGGGCGGGCAGTCCCCGGCCCGCCCCGCTCGCCGCCCGCGGGGTGCCGACGACTACAAGTCCCGGGAGGCTGCGGGAAGCCCCCGCGGCGCGGACCGGCCCCGTCCGACCCAGGCCCCGGTGCCGGTGCCAGCCCTGGTGGTGGGCTCCGGGGCAAGGCCCGGGGTGGGCTGCAGCGGCTCCGCTCCGCTCTTCGGCTTCTGCTCGCCTGGTGCAGCCCCTCTTGCTTTGGCTGCTGCATGGGACGGGGCGGCGGGTCCGACCCTCCGGTGCTGTCGGTGCTCCGTGTTTCTCCTTTGTCTGACGCCTTCCTGGTGTCGAGAATAACAAATATTTGGGGTCGTTTAGTGTTTTATCTGCTCGGGCCAAGTGGCCATGGAAACCCGCAGGAACGGCTGATGGTGAAAGGTTGTGGGATACAGGCCAGGATGCTCTTATTTAAACATTCGAGTGTTTGATTTTTGGGGTGACTTTAGGGTAACTTAGCCCGCTGTAAGGGAGCTTTGGGGGTCCAGTGTAACTCCTTGCAAGGCACCGTGAATCTGTGTTCGGCAGGAGGGCTCTGAAAGCCTCTAGCAGACAAGATCACAGCTCAGATATTGCCTGCACGGGATCGTTGGTGGCTTAAGTGACACCATGCATCAGTGTGTGAGTCTAAAAGCATACGGTAATACCATTTTTATAATTACTTAAAAGTGGCAGAGGCAACTTAGGAGTTTGTATTGTCTCTGCTGGTGGTGCTGATGATGCTGTTCATGTGGATCTCTCCTGTCTGGGGTAGGTCACACTCTACTGACTTTACCCCTGTTGAGGTCGGGACACGTTCTATGCACTCTGTTTAAGGTTGCCCGTCCCATCCTGTTGCTCAGTGGCATGTCAAGCATGGCTCTGTTGGAGCTGACAGATTGGATTTTTGGTTTACATTTAGTCTTTGCTAAGCCTGGCATAGTGGAACAAGGTTTAAAAGAGTGGCCCACATTGATAGCGAAGAACGGTGTTCACAGCAGTAAAATGAATATGTTCACACCAAACCTGCTGCATGGTAAGACCACGGAACTTGCCAGTGCAAAACCCTGCACTCAACAGGAATATGACAGCAAGATCATGAAAAAATCACGTGCCATTCCTTTTCCCACTAGCCCATCAGGAATACTATCCAGAGCCCTAGAACTCAAAAGGAGGAAATAAAGACACCAGGCAGCAGATTTGCCGAGGGCTTATGAAAACTGAACGGATCAAAATTCTGAGACAGTGTCACAGCAGTTACTGTGACTTTTATGCCTACAGGGTACAAAGGACCCGTTCAAAAACAAGCTTGTCATCGCCGTTTGATAAAAGCCAAATAGGAGGACTCAGTGTCCCTTGTCCTCCGTGTTGCGTAAAAGGGATGTTGGTCAGACCACACACCTTGGGGTGACTGAAAATGTGAATGTGAACACGAATGAATGTAATCCGTTTTGAGCAGAACTGCAGTGCATTTTACCCTTTGGCCAGAAGATGGAGAATGAGTCCTGTTAACTGTTTGGGAATGTGGCAGTGGATCTGAGCTGGCCCTGGTGCCCCCTCCGGTGCCTTTTACCAGGCAGATTTATATGTTGGTATAAGCACAGAAACGCGTTAAAGACAGGCGAGTACAGCCCACATAATTGCCTGAAAAGATCCATTTACATTTAGAGTAGCTTCTTTTGTGCTCTCTCGATAAATAACACGATATATTGGGTTTTACTTTTGACAGTGCTTGTAGGAAACGTGAACCTTCGTTGCCAGACTCCAACTTACGTCAGGCTGTTTTTTTTCCCAGCTAATCTTTCTTTTCAAAAAAACCCCAGCAAAACTGGAAACCTGTGTTAGACTGTCTGTGAAGTCACTTTCTCAGGCAATCGTGAAGTCATACAGCATCAGCAGCTTAGTCCTGGGCCAATATAAAAACTTTATAATGATTATTTTGATGAGATTTTGCCTTTGTTTGTATGTAACCGCTTTGGAGAGCTGGTATTTTGGTTGTGCTTAACACCAAAGGTACTGCAAATGGCAAACCTCTCTGGGGTGTAAAAGAGCATGCGCTCCAGTGAATCTTTTCTGCTGCGGCAACATTTGTGAAAAGAAATGAGCCAGCCTGGCTTGTAGAAGCCAGAGACTTGTATTGCCAAGTGGCAACCCAGAGTTGCATAGCTCTGGATGTTGGAGAGAAACCTCTGGTCGTACATGGCCCTATCCTGTTTTATCCCAGCATATTACTAGGAATCTTTCTTTGCCCACTGGATGCCACTGTTACACAGAAATATTCACCGACTATTTCTGCAGGCTCCTGCTCTACACATCTTCTCTATCAGACGTGTAAGGCCACTTCAGGGTCAGCCGAGCTGTATGGATTTAGCCCTAATAACCAGCCTTTTTGTACAACAGAAGTCTCCTTAACATTTTGCATCTTAATGACATGGCATATGGAACCTTGGGACCTGAAGGTACATGCCTATGTGATGGCAACACCAGCAGCAGGAATATAGTGATGTTCTTTGAAGGTGAATCAACAGTATATGGAATAAAAATACTGGTTTGTCTTCAGGTCACATATAGAAGGACACTTTCCTCAACAACTACATTCTGCAGTGCTTATTTTGCGTGCTTAATACAGGATTTTGTGTGTGGAAAGACTGGTTCACAGAATTCTCTCCTTAAAAGCAAAGCCTGGAAGTAGCAGCTTTCCCTGGCTCACTCACTGTAAACGTGCACTGATGTTACACTTACACCTTGTGGCACTGCCTTCAGAGGCAATGACCTGGATAGAACAGAAAGGAAATATGTGGCTGCCACTTTTTAGAGAAAGCTGAACAGTATTTCTAGCACAGCTGAGTCTCAGAACAAACCAGAAAGTGACCTACATCCAATGCCCAGCTTTGGGAATTAACTTTAAAGAAGTTCAATTCCACATCTAGGTCTCTCCTCTGAAACAAATGGAACTACAGCCTAATAGAATCCAACCCCACGGGGATTCCTCTTTGTTCCTTTCCAACAATTTTTAGAAAAACAACCATCTTGATTTTTTAATCCACATTTTTTACTGGAAAAAAATATATCTCCAAGTTAATGGAAACCTTAGCGTTCGAATCCTTTGTATTCTAACAACTGAACTATTTCCCAATGTCTTGAGCCATTGGCCTTTTGGGAGCTGGTCTAAACAACAGGAGATTTAAAATAAGCCAGGAGTTGTGGCAAAGCTGCTATGACTGTTATGTAACAGATGTGTAAGTTAAAAGGCCCGTGTCTGTCTGGGGACACCATCTGCATCCAATAAACTTAAAAGCAAACAACATAACTGATAATAGGCAAAGCGTGGGTCCAGCTTCGTGTGACCTACAGTGCTGTAAATCTGGTGAATTATGAATTCAGTCGGGTTTTCCCTCTGAGCCATCTTATGTGTGTTCGCACAGTCTGCTGAGTCCCTTAGGTGACAATCCTTTGATGTCTCGCTTTTTGCAGCCCAGTCAGAGTGATAAAAAATACTAGAGACAGTTTGGATCTTTATACATCAGTTTGAAATCTCAGGGGGAACTTTAAAACACTTGCTAACAAATTTCTGCCAAGCAGATGCTGAATGGAGCCTGCCATCAATAAGGCAACCGGCAAATAAATACGATGGTGTCGTGTACTGAGCCCGGGGGCTGCAGCTGTGTGATCGTGCTGCCAGTGGTGTCCAGAGAAGCACTGTTCTCTGCTTCTGAATTTCCTCCAGTTCCCTGGAGTCCTGTAAGAAGCAGCCTCTGCCTCAGCTTCATCTGTAAAATGAGGGGAGGGGATCTACCTTCTTATCGCATCAGGATCTGATCCCACCACACCGCTGTGAATGACTGTGTGGAAGCAGTGCGCCGGGTCACGGCGCTCCCACTAGAAACACATTGGCTAAGGCCTTTGCGGAGTGTCCAGATAGTGCCAGATGGAAGAGTGGTGGAGCTCTGGGATGAACCCAGAGCTGAGTGAAAGACTCTAATAGGGAAACTTAATGAGCTGCTAAATAATGACTTTTTCCCCTGCCCTCTTTCCCACCCACTTCTGCCAAAGCACATCTAGAGGCAGGATGAAAAGCTGTATGAAAAAAAACCAACAACACAAAACAAACCCAACAGGCAAATTGCCATTCAATTATTTCATCTATTTCTAACTTTGGGGTTAGAGGATTTCAAAATTAGAAATGTCTTCTCAGCCTTCCCCCTTTAATATGCTTTATTTATTGTGCCGGATGAATACGGCAGAAGGAATTCTGCATGGGAAGTCAGTCTGTGCTGCTGTAATTAGCTAGCAATGGTGGCAGCAGGCATCTTTGCTTCCTTATTATTTTAAAATTCTCAGCACTGTATTATGGGATGCATTTCTACCACAGCAGAATGCTAATGCTTGGGAAAGCCTGTGAGCGCAGCATCCTCCTGCATTAATGTAGCCTTCAAAATCTCAAAGTGATCCCAAGTGTGACTGCAGTGAAATCAGCGGGATTACACCAGTGATGAAGCTGGTCCTAGCCACAGAGTAGACCAGGAAACTAATCCTCCTTTTTTTTCTGCTGCTGCAATTATTTAAGCAACTTACTCATGTACCTGAGGTCAAGTTCAGTGTGGCTGTAAATGAATGTTTGGCACTATATCAAGGGGGAATTATGTCCTTAGGTGCCTCTGGCTGTACTTAGTATATTGTATACACAAAGAATTCTCTTGCCGTAAATGGGGCCAGAGCCTTTCTTGAAACTCTGTTATTTTTTAAAAGTAAACATGCATAAAGCAGCCCCACCCTTCCTGTCCTTAACTAAGGTTGGGAGCCTCTTGCAAGTCCAGTTTTAGAGGTATCAGCAAACATTTCAGCTGGCTCACGCAGCAGCTGAAAACCCAGGCAATGAAATCTTAGTGTCACTGCAGGCACTGGGAGGAGGTTCATCAGAAGGGACATCACACCTTT
Organism: Ceryle rudis; assembly: GCA_033439905.1. Lineage (NCBI taxonomy): Eukaryota > Metazoa > Chordata > Aves > Coraciiformes > Cerylidae > Ceryle > Ceryle rudis. The sequence continues at coordinate 16,921 of JAAGNO010025021.1, forward strand.
GCTGTAGGACCACCTGAGTTTTCTAGGCTCTTTAGGAAGGAAGCATCTTAATTCCGTGATTCTGTGTGATTCTGGGATGCTGAACATTTGCCACTTCCCTCTTTCGCCTACCAGAAGAGTCCATTCTTCACTCCCAACTGTCCTTGTGGAGCAGGTGGTGTCCAGGGAAGGAGATTTGGTGGGTTGCCCTCTCTTCACGGGTATCATTCTTTCCTAGCCGTGTGCCAGATATGAAGTCTGGTGGGAGCAAACCGCAACAAGGAGTGGGAGATACTGCACTGTGCCTTTGTGCTGAGTTGGAGGTAGGGAGGACATGCCAATGATAACCGAAGAGCAGGCGAGGAGCGGAGAAAGAGGCAAGTAACTGGCAGAGTTTCAGAGAGAAAAAAGCTTGAGTATCAACATAATTGCCCTGTGCTGTGTTCCTCAGGGTATTTGACAGTGTGCTGTAGAACTACAGGCAGTGTACTAACCATCACTGCTCGCTCATCTTCTGGAGAAAAGGGGCTTGGATTAGTTTACCCTAAAGGGACTTATTTCTTGTCCAAATCATATAATAAAACATATAATAAAACAGGGCCAGGAGAGTCACTTTCCATGAAGCTCGTTACTTAGTGTTATGTAAGAAACAGAGTCTATGTGACCGTAAGTGCTCCTTGAGGTTGAGTTTGCAGGCAGCGCTGGCTGGAACACACATTTTTGTGCGAGAGCTGAGTGCCTGCATGCCAAATTGGCTGTCTCTGTGTACAGCCACAGGATCTAGGAGAGGAATAGGCACTTCTGCAGATGGTCTCCAGTATGTGTGCAGGGATGAACAATGGTACTTTAAGACTTCAGGGCTGGTCAGACATGTAGAGCTGGAAATACAGGCAGGTAACAATTCAGAGGTCTTGCTGTAATTAGCTTAGTGTCAACTTGATTGTTGGCCATCGGGAGAATTTTTGACAGATTAATATAGAACAGGAGCTGATTTCCATTTTTATAGCTCCATGTTGTTCTCCCTATTGAATTCTTACTATTAAACATATCCATTCCATGCCGAAGGATAGAGGCTGCTGAAGACAACCGCCTTAGAAGGATTCCCAGATAGTCAGTTTGAGTGGTAGATGAAACCCTCTTAGCACTGCTCTGCAAACAGATGTGGACCTCAGAATTAACAAAGCATCTCTCTAGCAAAAACATTTAGACAATATTCACATTATCTGTGTGCAGGACAAGTTGGACACTGAATGAAATTTAACAAAAAAAAACCAAACCCACCATGATTCAGGAAATTCTATTCTATTTAAAATCAGCACTGATTAAGCAATTTGGAAAATCTCCCCCTAAATGTGTATCCTATCTGCTGATGGCCACAGTAAAGAGACAAAGGCAAAGCAGAGATGACTCAAACTCTTGGCTTATCAGAGTATTAAAAACCAGATTGAAATCTCTCTGGCTGACACCCAGCGTGCAGGGACGCCAGCTTGAGTTTCTCATAAGTCATCTTTCCAGGTTGATGCTCAAAATGTATCATGGACATCTGGATAGCATAAAAACAAACCTAAAGTAAACCAAAAACCTTGTGTCCAACTGCTGAGGCTGGGTGATTCCAAGAGCATGTTTGTGCAGTCATGAAGCTTCCCCTGGAGAAACACTGGAGTGATGTCATGAAGTAGATGAATTCACATCTCCGAGTCATCCCAAGGTGCTGTGTGATGCAGTGGAAGATCCTGGAGGAGGATCTGGAGGTCCACATGTAGATCTGCTGCTGAGTGTGCTGTGTTAGCTCCATGCTGCTGGCTTCTTCTCTCACCGTTACCTGTTTATCTGAGAAGTGGACTGCCTCAACAGGAGTCCTCCCTCCTCTCCCACCTGCCTCGCCTTCTCACTGGTGACTGCCCCATGGGTGGTCAGGGCACTCGCTGGCTCACTGGCTTTATGCCAATTCAACTATCTTTTTTCCACTAATGCTTCTTTGGAATGGACAGTTAAGCTCTGTCCATATTAGCCACGTGCAAAGACTTCTCCTGGTATCTCTGCTTGTAACTTGGTAGGGAGACAGAAGAATACAGTGAAAGAAGCACTGGTACCACCTAGAGCTTGGCCGCCTGATGCTCCAAGGCTGAGCAGAGCGCGGAGTTGGAATCCCCAGGTCCTTCAGTTCATGAGTGGAGGCTCCCAAGCCCTGGGGGACATGGTAGTTACACCCTTAGCTGAGTCCCAAGGGCATGAAGCTGTGGAGCCTTGGGCCAGACACAGCAGCCCTGGGAGAGTTTAGGAATACAAGGTGTCTTTGTCCTTTAGGGGGGAAGGGGGAGCTGATGCTGGAACGCCACTCAGAGAGGCAGTAGCTGCAAGTTTAGCAGCACCTAAACGAACCAAAAATCCCTTTGCTACTTTGCTATTGTTTTCTGCCAAACTGCATTTTTATTACCTTTGGGAGTTGGAATGTTCCCTGGCTTTAATAAAAATGTCCGTACCTTGGTAAGGCAGTAAAGACTTTGCACAGATTTAAAGGGCACCAGCTTCCTATTAAATGGCTTCATGTGTGTGGCAGAGACTGAAAACAGACAGGCTGTTGAGTCACAGGGCTCTAATTGTAGTGTGGTGCATTTTCTATGGAGAATATGCTCTTTGCCCCTGCTTGTTTTGGTTTGTCCCTTTGAAACCAGTTCTCATTGCTCTTGATTGAAAAGGAACCCAAATGAGAGTAGTTCAGAACAATTATCCACAGTCTTTATAGGTGGATAGTGGTTTCTGCTGATGTCAGTCGGATGTCTGCATTGACAAATCTTCTAGTAGTTGTGGATGTAAGCACAGATCTCATCGAGCTCCACTTCCTATGGAATACTCTTCTAGATGATGAGTTTACGCTCATTATGCTCCCCCCATTCACATTCTCTTGTACTATGGCCATGCCCACAGTTTGCTCAGCACTTGCCCCTAAGGTTTGACAAGGCTGTGAGAGCATCAAGATTTCTGCTTACTTTTAGGCACGGCACATCAGTGAGATGACTCAAAGTTCATACGCAGGCTTGGGGAAGCTAACCGAGATAGCTGAGGCAACATGCCATCCTAAGACAGAAAATAATTTCAACAATGCGTCCTGAAAAATGGTCCCATCGGTTCCCTGGGGCACCCTCTAATGGATCCTAATTAGAAGCTGTCACTTCTTGTTATGGGAAGGAAGGAATGTTTCAGCTTTCCCACCCCTTACCCTTGGAGAGACTGTGATGAGAGCTGCCCCTAGGAATTGTTTCATTTAGGGCACTTTCACTCCTGCAAGAAATTAATTGTGAATTTCTGTGTGTGGTAGGGCAGGCACCTCCAGCAGGTGCACAGCAGTGCAGACACTCCCAGCACTCTGAATTCTTGCACACATAAGCACAGATGCCTGCTTGAGAAAACTTTTATTTTTTAAGCATTTGTGCCTGTCATTTCTCATGCACTAGAGTCCTGCTCCTCTCCAGCTCAGCCTATACCCTCCAACATTCATGTACTGGATTCCTAGGGTGGGTCTCCTTGGAAAGGCACTTGCAAGACCCATACAGGCTGTAGGGCTACGGCGTCCTGCTTAGTCAGTTAAAGTGGGTTGCGGATGTTGCCGACTTGATCGGTAGGTTTTTAAAAAAAGCTGTTGTGAAACTGCAGCCCCTAAATGGTGCAGCCTCCCCTCTGTCTCCTGCTAGCACATTCCTTACATGCATCTTTTTCAGACACTTGGTTTCTTGACAGCATTTACATAACCTGGATGAAAATACTCCCACAGCCGATTAAATGCCTGCTATGAAATCCAAAGCTCTGATTAAAAGGATGGAGCTTTCCAGGACTGCAATATTTGCACAGATGGTTAATACTCATGGCTTGCTCTACAGGGGAAAAAGTGTCATTTTCTTTACAAGTACATACAGTCTGAGCTTTCCCATGGGAATTGCTTGTTTTGTTCAGATTATTATTTTAAAGCTATCATCAGATGTGATCACCCATTGGATTAGGGGAAGCAAAAGGAGATGATCAGATAATCCCTAAGGCACAAAGCATTTTGAGTTGGATTTGAAGAGGGCTGTCACCTATGGTCAATTCGTTTAGCTCAGGGTGCTCCTCTCCTTCTCTGTATCTTGGTGCAAATGCTCAGTGCCTGGTGTCTGTGACCTCTAGAGAGGTGGGATGTTGTAGTAATTTGCTCAAGGAAGTACCCTCTGAGCTGGTTGATGTGACAAGCCCTGTTCAGTAAAAATGCATCGTTAAAAGAGAGAAGCACAGAAGTGATTAGCAGGTAAATACCCAAACCAGGCCTTGCATCAGCATGTACCCTTCTTATCGGGTGCACAGAAATCTTTGGCAAAGACAATTTTGGATCTATCCCAGACAAATGAGCATAAAGATCTAGTCAGAATAAATATTAAATACAAATTAAGCACAGTAAAAATGAATTCTCTGAATATGGGTTTTTGTGCCATGGGTCTTAGAACAGAGACTTCAGTTACGGGGAAATGTTCCCTAGAATAAGGAAGGTCAATCTCTTTGCTGTTATTTTCCCATCCCCATGGGAAAAGGAGGTGGACACGTATTTTTTTGATATGGAAGAACAGGACCGAAGCGGAAGATTTTATCACTGACTGCAGGGGAATTGGGATCAGCTCTCAGTTTACTGGGGTTTCACTAGCAGGCTACGTAACAAATATTGGCAAAGCATGAGCAAGAAGCAAACCCACTGGCTCTTTGCTGGGGCTGTACTACTCATCTGGCCCTAGATCTGGTGCAGAAATATGGAGCTAAATCTATGACTGAGTTCGTGACAGTGTAGAAGAATAAAGAGGTAGATTGCAGAAACTTTGTCAGTCAAATCCTTCTCAGATGGACATTCCCTAACTGAGGATTTTAACCTCTTCCAGAGTCCTCTCTGTCCAAACGTCAGAAATTCACAGTGTTTCTCAGGCAGGAACCAGCACATGAGGAAGTAATTAATGAGAGCAGGAGGGGAAAAAAAAATAAAAAAAATGTGCTGAATAGAGGCAAAACTGAGACTCAAATCCCTCATCCCACAGGCTGCCTCCTCAGTCCTCAAGATGCAGACAAAAGACATTCCAGCTCCTGCCAAACAGCCCGAAGAGATGCTGAAACACTCAACAACCACCCAAGACATTTGTGTAAAGGAACAGTTGGACAGTGAGGCTGCCTGATGCACACTGTCTGTGGAGTGTAGGTGGAGTGTCTCTTGAACCGAGGATCTGTGAATCAGCCACAAAATTATCCATGGTCCTACGTGCCAACGATCCACCGCAGACATAGGCTGCAGGAAGCATCACATTAGCACTGTTCTGGTTTTCAGCTAAGCAGCAAGTCTGGAATCATCAGTTAATTCATTAAGGAAAGTATAGAATGTTTTCTGGAAGCTGTGCCTAGGGCAGGACTGTTAGCTGCATCACCTGATTTCCCGTAGCCTGAGTTTCACCCTTGTTCTGTCAGACACCTCAAACAATATACCAAACCCACTTAAAATACTTGGAAAAAAAACCAAACAAGAACCAAACTCACCATAATAAAACTGAGTTTCTTTGGATAAATGGTACCCTTACAGGAATGCTGTGCCTCAATTTCCCCCTCTGCAAATTAGGGAGACAGGAATGCCCTTCAACTGTTTCCCAGCAGTACTGTAAAGCTCATTTGATTAACATTTATAAAACCACTCATGGTTCTTGGAGGGGAATTGCTACTGAAGAATTAATTGTTATGATTGTTGCTTATTCCCTGGATGCTTGAAATATGGAACTTGGCAGGATTCCGGAGGAAGTATCCTTGTGAGCTCAGATAAGAGATGAGCCAATGTGACAGTCGGGCTGTTGGTAGAGGCAAGATTGATTATAAACCTGGGGGTCTTAAATAGTAGATCTAAGCTCTGAACATGGGCAGGGCTCCAGAAACCTGTGTCCATCCCCTGAAGTATAGAATCATAGACTGGGTTGGGTTGGAAGGGATCTTTAAAGGTCCTTTACCTGCTCCCTGCAGGGGGTTGGGCCACGTGACCTTTAAAAGTCCCTTCCAACCCAACCCAGTCTATGATTCTATGAATGCGGGTGTTCCTCGTCCGTCTCCTGCTCGCAACAGGTGCCAGCAGCAGAGCCTGGGGGGTTTGTCCTCAAGTTTAGAAAAGGGAGGGGAAAACAAGAACGTGGGAGAGGTTAGTGGTTCAAATCTGCTTGGAGGGGGGGCGGTGATGCTCACCCAGCTTGGCCCCAGCGCCGCGCGGGGTCAGACACCTCCTAACCCCACCCCCTCCGGGCCGGGTGCCCGAGTGTCGGGCGAGCTGGACCGCGGG
>JAAGNO010025022.1:3706-24567 GCA_033439905.1 Ceryle rudis
TTCAAGGACTAAGACTGACTCAATTAGAAGTGTCTATTCTCATATGGCTGGTATCTGTTCAAATATACTTTATTCTAAATCTAAACCACTTTTTGAGGCGATATCTGAGCAAATACCTTGAGAAGAAAAATGTTCCTGGAATTAATTTTTTTCTATATCCCTTCCAATCAAGTTAAATGAAAGCATTTTATGGAACTCCTGTTTCAACTTTATGGCTGATCAAGTTTGACAGGAGTGCAGAAAACAGTATTTGTATGTCTTGTATGTTCACTATGGGACTGCTTGAGATCCCTTAATGTACCAGGTTATTAATTTAAAGAATGCATTTATGTATACTTTGGTCTTGATGGGGTTTTGTTTGTTTGTTTTTTAAATGTTGTGCCTTTCACAGTTGTTCTGCCTCTATGCTTAACACTGTAGCCCAGTTATATCAAGGAAGAAGGAAGGACTGTATTTTTATTTTCTGCTCTTCCATTTGTTACTGCAGTTCTTGACAGTCAGAAATTAGGTAACTTTAGGAAGCATTTTAAAGGAAACCCTAGGAAATGTTTTAAAACCCAAGACTCGAGTTAAAAAAGAAGCAGTTACTTTGTGAATCCTGCCTCAAATACAAAACAAGTGTGTTCTCATGGAAGATGTTCTGACAGCAAGCATCTATCCCTGAGGTTACTGCTGCGTGAGCTTGTCTGCTCATCTTAAGCTGGAAGAGAATCAGTTTCTCAGATAAGGTAGAGGTATGGACCTGTTATTGAATTGAATTGTGTTATTGCAGGTTAGCAATTTGCATCTGATTAAATGAGGCCACTTTAACAAAGTATATACTTCATAATCTTTCGAGGTGCATGTTAAAAATTAGCTTATATTTTTCCAATAAAGAAGGCTGAGGGTGACTGTTCATTGTATTTTAAGTTCTGTTCTGATAAGGCACTTGAGCTTACGTGTGTCCTCAGAAACAGGAGAGAGCTGGGGACCTAGGATTGGAAACACTGTGCAAAGGCTTTTGGTCTGTCTTTATCTGTTTTCTCATTTGTGTCACATGCCTTCTGAAAAGGTGAAGTGTAAAGGTGATGACAGAAAACCTTTTGTGAGGAGAGGATGTGCTTACAATGGCAGCCCTAAGAATCACGATTGGGTATTAGGGATGAATATTTGGAGAGGTGCTCGGAAGATCATTGCTACCCCAGTGAAGGCATTGCCTAGACTTGATACAGAGTCCAGACAGATAGCTAGTGAGTGAACAATTGGGACATTTGGTTAGTTATGCTATGCAGTGCGAAGTCACGAATAACAGTGGTAAGGAAAAAAATGGAATAAAATGTTACCCTATCTTAGCTGCTGGCATATGAAGCTGGCTTAACTAGCTCCCTTTTGGTCCTCCAGTAGCATCTGAAGTATTACTCAATCTCAAATTGGAGAATGCTAGTAATTAAATAACAAAACACTAATAACAAAACACTGATTACAAACAGAATGTATTTTGTCCTTGTCAAGACTACTTCTTTTTACCTCAGTCTGATTGAACTGTGTCTTGGAGAGTTGCTTGTTCTCTAGTTGCTAAACTGAACACCTGGGAAGACCATTTTCCAGATGGGATAGGATGATACTCTAGAGGTGGTTTTCATCAGAATGCAAAGAACAGAAGCACTGCGTCTGTTTCTTCATTCTTTCTCTCAAAGCCAACTGGGACCCAGCAGGGCTCTAACACTGGGATAGAAAGCAGGCAACAATTGCTCCCTGGTGCCCTTTTAGCATGAAAGGAACTGAGAATAAGCAAAAAGCATCTCCGTCTCTTCTGGTCTGCACAGCCAAGCTGACAACATTTTATGACCTGTGGTATTAAGAGCATTTGATAAATGTTTCAGAGCCTTCATGAAGATACTGTCTTCACTGATTGTTAGGAGATGATTGTCTACTGTGTCTGGGTCATAATCAAGGGTTTTTCTCCCCATACAGAAAGGAAATGTGAGATCCTAGGTGCAAAGAAACAATTTCTGGGTTGGTTTTTTTTTTTTTTTTCCAGAGGCTAAACAGTTTTTGCTAATATTCATCAAAAATTATTTGCCAGCAGTAAGCGATGACTTACTGATATGGCAGCAAACACTCTAGCTTCCCTCAAAGAACTGCACCGTGTAGAATTTGAAGCACTAGCAATATTTACCGCTGCCGGGCACAGTTGCTTTTGCAAGTATGTGGGAGTTGTCAAAGGTATAAGCTCTAAACGCAAAATCTGTGTCAGAGTTTCTCATGCACTGAAACATTAGAGACAGATGTGATAGGAAATACAGAAACTTCAGTGTTGGTTCCTTCAGTAATTTAGACGCAGGCAACTTTTCTTTAATCTCAACACATACCTGTATCTCTGCTATAAGTTTCTTGTGTGATTCAAAATTACATGAGCTGCTACTGCTCCAAGGTCTACATGAAGAGTTGGAGAACACTAGTAATAAAAGATACCTTAATAACAAAATAGTCATTATAAATAGTACATATTTTGTCCTTCGCAAGACTTCTTCCTCTTTTGAGTTGCACTCAACTGACTGCAGTAGGCACAGTAGGCAAGGCTTGATGGTACACTTTCTCCACGTGGCTTGTGTCTGAGCCTTGTTTAATCATGCTGGTGCTTATGAAAAAGGGTGCACGGAGTCAGCAATTGTCTGTATAGATCTTAACGATTGTGGATGTGAAATTGAATGTTTTTCCTAAGCCATTTGAATTTATGCACATTGGAATGTCAGAGTACTGTCCATCCTGACACGCAAGCCAGACTAATGAGATGTCAGTATCCTGTATGGGTAGGGATGGGGCCATCACCTGCTTAGTGTTTCAGTCTAGTAAGAGGAGCGTGACACCCTGTAAAATTAAGGGCAAAATAGTAATTTTTAGTAATATTTATGTTGGATACAAGTAATCTTGATTACTGTATCACCGTCCCAAATCTTTTTTTTTTCTTCCTCTTCCCACTGGCACAGGCTGTGCTGCATGGCTGGGCAGCACAAACCATTCTGGCATGTCCTGTGGTACAGCCTGGCCAGGTTTTATGGTTCTGAATGAGGTTGATGATCGAATGTTTTTTGGTTGGTTTGTGTAGTTTTTGGGGTTTTTTTTCCTTTCTCTTTGGGTGTTTTTGTTGGTTGTTTTTTAAGTCCTTATCAGTACTAATTCTGCTTTTCATTGATTCTGCATCACAAGTTAGAAGCAATGTTCTTTGCTTACTGTTGAAGTATTTTAAAGAGAATGTGCAAGGGGAAAACAGGCAAGCAGGAGCTGACAATTTTGATAGGTGTTTCATGTGGAATTTTATTTTCTTTTCTCTTTGGAAATTACCACAGGAATTGAGAAAGACAGGCATGACTGACAAAGTTTCAATCTTTTTGGGGCCTTGTAGTCAGTGAAAATCATCACTGAGAAGACTTTGATTCTTTGCAGGGATAGCTGCAGAGAATATTTAATAGTTTCACCACCTTCTTTACATATTAGGATCGCACAGACATTTGGGGAGTTCCAAATATAATGAAATTAAATATAATGATGGCAGTTTAAAAATAACTGTCAGTGAAACTTATTCATGTATTTATTTTTTTTTACCAGTGGGATGAGACGAGACTGACTTTTTAATGCCACTATTTTCTGGGGTGCTAATTGAATATTGTGTAAGCGAATACAGTTGTTCTCTTATTAGCAGACAGTATTTTGAATGTTGTAAAGTATTGCCAGGATGTGTCCTCCTAGTAAGTACCTTTCCTAAGAAGGCAAACACGGCGTAAAATGCCCTTTTAAAAATTTATTTATTTATTTATTTATTTATTTATTTTTCATTTAGTGAGTCACACTGGGTGGTGCAGCACTTCCTGAAGCAGTTTCACAGTAGGTGAATGTAGAGTGGGATCTGATCTCTCAAATCCACATTGTAAAGTGAATTAAACCCAGCACATTTACATTTAACAAACAAAACGAAGGTATTAGTGACTGGAGCATGTGTTTAGCTGAGATAGATCGGAGATGATTCCTCATGTTTCAAGCTTTTTGTTTCTATGGATATCAGTTAGCAGGACAGAGGAGGGATGCCAGCTTTTCTACAGTTGCCTGTGACGGAGACCAGGTGTTCCACAGTCCAAGACTTGTTTGCCAGCGTAGCTTCTTCAGTGGGACAATGTTTATGAGAAAAACAAAAGAAGAGCTAGTTATCTGGTAGTTTTCTGAGGGGGTACAGTAATGACTAACATTGTGGCAAATCCTTTAAAACAGTGGTCAGCTATGTGGGATAAATACATACTGCTTAAGCAGGAAGAAAGAAGGTGCCTTGGGTCTGTGAGGTAGTGAGTGACAGTGCTTCAGTACAGCAGTGTTCCCTGATGGCAGGGAGGCCTTACTGAAAGTTGTTATTAAAATACGAGTAACACACTTGTGGACAATTTGGGTTATAATACTCTTTTTCTATTTGGATTATCATCTCCATGGACCAGATACCATGTCCTTTGTATTGCAATTGCTAAGAGGAGCTTCCCTTGCTGCTTCTGTCTTTAACCATCGCTGCCAGTCCCCGGTCACTAAAGATCAGCAATGAGCTGGTGCTCACAGGCACCGCTTCTCACCTGAGAAGTTTGTTTTGGCATTTGAGTGAAGCCAGGATAGATTCCAACAAGTGAGTTGCATCAAGCTCCTTGCTATGCTCTTCATTCTCAAAATCTCTGTAAAGCCTTGGTAACTGCCAGGATTTTGTCCTCATTTGTACCTGCGCTCCTCATGACAGGATTGGGATCTGAGTCTGAGATGAGGCTGTTATGGAATAAACACACCATTTTACTACTCTGACAAAAATTTAGTTTCAGTGGCATTTTTAGTGAGGTATTTGGGTTGGTTTTGTGCTAGGATTGGATTATTTACACAACAGCTGGGCAGAAAGTAGTGAGGCAGTCACACAGAAAATACTCTGGGGAGTGAAATTCACTGCCTGGTAAATGGATGCAACGTTGCTGGATTCTGGAGGTTAATTCACTTGTGTGAGAGAATTTACTGAGCCCTTGTAGCCGTTAGCGGAGGCTGTTTCTTAGTACAAGCTCTCTTCTGAGAAGTCGGAGAAAATAATTGCCCCCAAATATGTTGCCTCCTTGGCATGTATCTGCCAGTTCTATTCTTTTGTGTTTTTACGTTTTCTGGTGGTTTTGTTAGTACTACAGTATTTTTGAATGTGGTGACAGTTGAGCCTAAGCCTTTTCAAAATACTTGATTTATTTGATAAAACTTCCAATTTTGTGAGGAATATACTTGTAAATTGCTTGACTTTTTTGATAAGGCTAACCTTTCCCTAACAAAACAAACATGTAAGATGTAGGCCTTCAGTAAACTTTTGTACAAGATTCTATGTACATCACAGTTTTGCAGGACAGAAGAAATGTGTCTCATCTCTTGCAGAAATATATTTTGAAATTATAATTTGTAGTGCTTTTAACTTCACCTCTTCCTAGAACTGTTTGCAAAATGTGCAGGAGCCAGATAAACTTGCAGGATTTGCATGTCAAAAGTGAAGCAGTTGATTAAATGCTTTCAGCTGGGGTGTGGGTGGCTGTGTGGAGAGGGGAGAGAAAGAATGAAATGGATAATGTGTAAAGGATAATTCAGTAGCTTTATGCTTGTAGCTCTTGTGAGTCAATAACTTACTAAATTCAGAAACATTATTAGTACCAAAAAACCCCCACCCCAAATGCCTCCCTTGCACTTCAAGCACAAAGTGCTAAAACATGTCTAGTGTTTTTTGTGTGTTCTGTTTTCTTCGTGAGCCAACACAACCTGTAACTTAAGTTTCATTTTATTTGTATTTGAATGTTATAAGGCTTCCCAAGTATAAGTATTCTCAGACTTTCCTGTCATTACCAATGCTGACAAAAATGATGCACTAACTCAGGCTTTTCTTATGGTCTCTCTTATTTCCTCTGCCTGTCTTGAAGGTACTAACCCTGAAGTTTTTGAAATTTCCTGTATGCCTAAGGTGTTGCTTTCACATGTCCACAGATTCAGGCATGCATGGGTACCTCTGGCTGTGTTTGCCTTTTTTTTTTTTTTTTTTTAAACAAAAAAACCAAACCTGAAAAAAACCCAAAACAAAAAACAAATGAAACCAACCAAACAAAAAACCCTTCTGTATTCTATTCGTTCATCATTCTGCTTAGACACACTTTAGATCTGTTCACTGCTGTTTGTTTAAATATTTAGTGTGAACTGATTCTTGCTTTTCAGAACACTTTCAAATGGAAAGAACCTTAATTTTCAGATGTCTCGCCCTCTTATTAAATATAAATCTTTCAAACCAAAGAAAGAGCTGCTAGCTGTATATTCTATTTTCTGGTTTTGCTGAAGATCAGGTTAGTAGGTAAGTATTACATGAAGCTATATTACTGTAGATATATAATTTTTTTTTTTTTGTTGGCAAATAAGGGGAGTAATTTATAAAAAAACCCAAACCCAACAAAAACCTCTGCTAATTTTACGTTGGCCTCCTTGGGTAGATGGCTTAAATATAGGAAACATCCTTGCAGTTGAGTTACGGAGTTCCAAGTCATCTGAAAAAAACTGGCTTAATACTGTTCTTTCCCAGCTTACAACGTGCATCAGGCTACTTTTGACATTTTTCTCTTCCATTACTCCTTGCCTTTTTTTTTTTTTTCTGATCTTACCAGGATTGGCAGTGTGTGTGTGTGTATATATATATTTTTTTTATTTTTTTTTTGGACCTAGGCATATTTAATTTCTTTAACTGCAAAGAAAGAAGTCATCAGAAAAAGAAAAAAACCAGAATGATGGGCCTGTTCATTGAAACTGAAGAACTCTTTGGTGTTTAGGCTGATACTCTGAAGAAAAGTATTGAAAACTAGGCTTTAATTGACTTGTTTCATGTGTTGCTTATTATTTCCTTAGTACTAACTGCCTGTAATAATTATATAAAGTGTCTTTGCATAATCTGTATGGTTTTGCTTTCAGTTATTAAAATGAAAATTCAGTATGTTTATGTGGATCTTCTAAATGTCCTAGTTGGCAAATTCTGGATTTTATGCAGAGTGCTCCATAATATTCTGGGAAGTTTGTACCAAATTGCAGGTTATTGCTGTGCAATTAGGATACTCATGGTTATAGTTACAAACATTTAAGGGCTTTCAAGGTTAAAGGTAAGCATTTTCATGATACTTAAAAATGTACCTTTTGTGGCATGCTGTAGCAGTGAAGTAGAATACGTGGGGAGCGAAAGTGAAAGTCTGTTCCTGGAATTGTTCTGAAGTCATGGTTTGTGACAATATTCTTTAAACAGAATTTTTTTTTAGCTTATTGGAGTGAATTTGAGTGTTCAAGTTAAAAACCAGAAATTATGCTATTTGCATGTGGATCCTGGTTGATAATTGGATACTAATCATTTTACCTCAATCAATAGCACAGTAAGGATTAAAAGGAAAACCAAAAATTTGTCATAAATTGATAATATGTCAGAGATCTGTTTATCAGCAAGATTTGAATGTGAAAGACTTGAACCAGCAAGCTGTCCTATATGGAGTCACTAATTCAGAAAAAGTTTGACTTCCGAAAGTCAAAACAAGCTTTTTTTCTGGTTCAGAGCATGACACTCAGTAAACTGTTAGGCTCCAACTTTGTGAATGGATAATGCATATGGTCCCAGTTCATTTGATGCTGATCTTAAAAAGGTCTCTAAGTCAAGGCCACTGAAGCCTTTGCTGCTGAAATGTGTGGATACTTGAGAACGAATAATCTCTTTGAAGTCAATGTGCTTTACATTTAGGCTTATAACATACATGCTTGAGTGGATCAAAGGGTAATTCTAAAAAGAAACTATTTATTTTCTTAATTAAAGACCATTCTTGTGGTATGTGCTTCTGTTGGTTTTGGGGAGAATGAGAAAGCCAGTAAAAGTGATTTAAAATATCCTACATTTTGTCCCTTTCTATTAAATACCTTTTTTTTTTCCCCCTCAGAAACCATATAAAATGTATTTTACTTTGGTGGTATTCCTTTGCTTATTCCTCATATTCTTTGTTCGAAGAGAAGTTATATGTGTGGAACTGCAAGATACTTTCTTTTCTTTTTTCTTTTTTTTTTTTTTTCCTCATGGAAAAACTTTTCATTTCTCCTCATTGAAAAATGTCACATCGTGAATAAAAATTTGTAAAAAATGCATACTTGAAGCTGGCAGTTTTATCACCAAAAATGACACATACCATTTACCTGAGCAGGTCTGAGATCCCAGTGTGCTTTCAGAGTTATTTGATTCACAAAAATGCTGTTAGGTACCATAGCAAGAGGAAAAATCTTTGTCAAAATGAAGACATTGAGAATTATTTTTTTTCCCACATTTTTCTATCGTGCAGATCCTAAAACCCCCAGACTTTTCTCCACTGTATGTTTAAATAGAAGAAGCAGAAATTATTACTGTACAAAGTAGGGTAGCATGAAAAATTTCTGTTGAATTTGAAAGCAGAATTTCAGTCAGTTATCTGTGTTGCTGTCATTTGGGAGAGCTGTAGTTTGGGCTTTGTTCTTTTGGAAACTGGAGTACTGTGTCAGATGAAATGAGAGGATCACCTGTTGAGAATGAGGGATTTAAACACTGTGGGGCTGTGACTGTGAATTGACATTGAAAGGTGTTCGGAAGAATAGCAGCAGTGAAATTTTTTTGCTTTGTACCTTAATTCCTAGGCCATGTAAAATACATATATTTCTGGGTAATCCTTACTACTTTGATTTGGTATTATTGTCTCTCTATTTTTGTGAACTTCTGATCAATTGTCTGTGTTCTGAAAATTCAGTAACACCTGCCAAGTGGCAAAGCAATCTTAAGTAATAATATAAACATTGCCAAAGAAAGTAATAAACCACCCCCAGACAAATCTTAATGTTTTCTGCTTTATCCAGGAGAAGAGAGAATTTTGAGGTTGTTAGCATTTTTCATCTTCAGTAGTGATCTATAAACCTTAGCCTTCTTTCTTTACAGTGAGGCAGGTATTATTTTGTGGAAAAAAAACCAAAACAAAACAAAACAACAAACCCCCACACAAATGGGACAGAGGTGTGGTTGGTGCAAGATCACAGAGAATGTCTTGTCTGCTTTGCAGTTTGAACTCTTCTTATGTTTGGTTCTTCAGTCAGTGGAACGATCTGGTCTGTAGTCTTTCCTGTGTGCACAAGGTACACAAGATTTCTTTTTAATAGTTAGAAAATGCAACTAGAAGAAAGAGGCACTTTTTTTTTTTTTTGGTGGGAAGAAGCTGGACTTGTGTGAATAAAATGCATAGGAAGGATTGTAAATCCTTTTGCTCATCCTTAGAAGCAGGAAGCCAATGTCAAATAGAAACTCCATTTCTATGTTGCCATACATGGAGTAAGCCAAATAATGGGGGGGGGGGAAGCTGAATAGAACTAGTATTATTTTGCAGTATGACACTGCTATAAATCTCTTCCAGTGCTCTGTAGCTTTACAGTCAGTTTTAAAATAATTCTCTGTTAACAGAACATCCTCATGCATTTCTCTGTAAACAGACTTCAGTATCGCAATGGTAAGGATTGCTGGTGTACAAGTCATTAAACCATATGAATATTAATTTGTGTGTACTAGTTTCCCTGTCTACTGGTGCATCACAATGTACATATTGAAAGTTTCCCTGAAAAAAATCCTCAAGAAATGTTTTTTTTTTTGGAACATAAATGTCTAATCAGGAGATCTTCCTCCTTGAACTGAGGTGCTGCATGAAAGGTAGACAAGAATAAAAGCACTTTTGCATATTTGATCTTCAGGAGCAAGTTTATGATTTGCCATTGGAGAATTTGGAGGCTCATCATCTGTAAGCCCAGTTGCACAGAAGAGAGGAGGGAATTTTTTTCCTTTGCATGTGAACCCAGGAATTGACTTTTTGTTGTTTGTTTATATGTTTGTTTTGTAAAAAAATCTACTCAGCTAATATCAAGATGTGAGCAGCAAGGTACATAAGCATGTTCAGTAGAATAGTTCCAAATTGGACTTGGCAGTTTTGGGTTTATGTTTGGACTCAGTGATCTTAAAGATCTTTTCCAGCCTAAATGATTCTGTGATTTGAAGTTGATCTGTAAGAGGCCAGTTTAGCTGGTAATCTTCACCCTTCTTCCTGATGTCTCAGTTATTTGGACTACACTGGAGATGGTCTTGGACACCTTTAGGTTTTACTGCAGAATTTTTCCTGAGATTTCAGTGAGCTTCTGGGGTTGTCCTTTTGATGGTGGTGGACTTAAATACCTCAGCCGGTTCCCCAGTACTGTGAAACACAGCGCATTTGCTGTTGGTTTTGTCTGACCTGAGCAGGTACTGCTCACTTTCCACATGACCACCCTTCAGCTTTCCCTAAGCTACGGGCATCATCTGGTGAAGAGAAGCAAATAGTTTTTTACATTAGGTTCTGCATTCAGCTATCGGCATTCTGTTCTGCTTCTTTCTAAACCTGAGTCTGGAATGCGGTTTTATATAATCAATCCTTTTTGTGATGTTAGGGAAGAGTTTGGATCTTCAAGGCAAAGTGCAGGCCCAGTGAGAAACAGATAGGCAAACAGGTAGAATATATTACCATGGAAGCCTTGTTAAATTCGCCATGGTGAGTACTTCAGGTTGATTAAAGTTTCTTAATAATTTTTTTTTTTTAAACAAAGAATGAAAAAAAGCCCTCACCAAAACAAACAAACAAAAAATAACCCACAACATCTTGGAAAATGTTAAACAATAAATAGGGATTGTGCTGTGGTGCTCAACGATGTGAGCTAATGTTTGCCCATTCAAGGAAATAGTAAAAAATGTCACTTTGATTAGAGAGAACAAGTTTCACTTATGGTCTAGTGGTTCCTTCATCTGTTTCTTTAGATACAGTATAGACTGTGTAAACATAAATTGACATTCAGAACGTGATTTGTTTTGAAAAACCATTTCTAATTTTTATTCATTAAGAGTCCAATTAGGATGTTTAAACTTAGGAATAAGCAGAAATTCATGGGGTGAAATTGTTCGAAACTGCTTTAATTATGTCTCATGTCACTCTGCAAATTTTTAAAATTTTTTTGTGATGAAGTCATTAATAAACATCATCAGAATGTGGTTTAATATTTTATTATTTCTGGTTATACTAACATGAGGTATCTCTTAAAAGGAAAAATGAGAAAAAAAAAAAAAGGTTTTCCCCATATCCTACATAACCTTGACCAAGCCCTTAATTTATCTAATATTTTGTATTTCCCTTTGTTATATTAATGTTGATGTCTTCATATGTTATTCAGGTTTTTTGAATGGCTTTATAACATTTAATTTTTTGTTTTCTTTTATAATCTTCATTTATTGAACTGTTTTTTTCTTCTGTTTTTGTTTTATTTTTATTTTACCAGAAGGAAAAGTACTTAGAAAATAATACTCAGACAGGAGCATTCTCTTTTCCATGTTCACTAGGGCAGAGATCCTTCTCATGGTCTATGACCATGTCTGGTATATCCTTCTTCAAGACAATAAACTCTGTAGCAGTGAAATGCAGGGTAACCTTCCTCTTGGAGATACTAGTTAGAAATGTATTATGATCCTAAAGTTGGAGTATTTGTATTGTATTTGAAGCCTCTGTTTATATTATTATGCTCACTGCTATCAAGTGAGTGTGCTTTTCATCTCTACAAATGCCCGATTTAATCCTGTAATCGGTTGTATGGAAATGAAATTCACAGTCTAATTTTTGCATTGTGTGAAGGAAGTCTTTGTGTTATTGCTTGGTAAGTCTGATGAATGTTGTGTTTTTCTTGAGAAAGGGTGAACAGAAGTTACCCACTGGAGTACAGTCACCTGTATCTGTCCCTGTTACTGCTGTGAATGTTACTTGTTGAAGAGGCCTGCTGTCCTTAGGCTACACGTTGCTTGTCTCTTCTTCACACCTGTGTAGTTGGTCAGTGTCCTTTCTAAAGTTGGAAGCCCAATACTGAGGTCCAGATCCAGATTTGCTTTTACTGTAAACTTGGAAGTTCTCCCTCCCACTGTTCACAAATCCATCCTCCTCCCTGCTTTTGGAGGCCCTGAGAGAGCTCCTCACTAGATACTTCCTTGGTCCTCTACTGGTATGTTAACCTTCTATTTGTTTTCCTCAGATACCCTGACACTGCTCTAAGTCTGCTTTTCGTTATCCTTTGTAACATTTTATTTACTACACAGGAATTACTAATCTCATCAGTCATCTCTCTTTCATGTTGGTCTTTCAAGGTTTTTCTGTATTTTTTCTTTTGAAAGAATAGATCACTTTGTCCTAGTCCTTCCTGGTTCACATGAATGAAAACTGAAGTGATAGAGTTAAATCACATCTTGTCCATGAACTACTTTTAAATTCAGTTAAACCACTGAAAGTTGATCATCTCTTAAATCTTTTTTTTTTTTTTTTAAATCCCCACCGAGTTGCATATGCTTTCTTGTGTGTGAGCCTTCGTAACTTCTTATCTGCAAGATGTTGACTGTAATTTACTTTGCTCACTTAAGATTGTTCTTATTGTTTGGGCTAAATGTTTGATTTTTGTGTTCTGTGGGATGAATATATATATTAAAAAAAAATTATCTCAGTTATCTTGACTGTTGAGGAGATGGGTAAAAGAAGGAGGCAGGAGAATAGAGAAGTATTTCTGCTTGTGTATCAGGGAGCTTGGAAAATCGGGGCATCTCTGACTGAGTCTGAGGGCTCTCAGTTCCAGATTTCTTGCCACTGAATTGGAAGTTACTTCAGCTAGAGCTACAACTCTAGCTGCAGATTTCTAACCTGTGTGGCTGTGAATAGGGAATACCTGAAAGTCCAAATAATTTTCAAATCTAAAGCAGGAGCTCTGGAGCCCACTGTCACTAGCCAGTCTGCATGGTGGAATATCCTGAAGACACGGATCCAGCAGCTCAACATGGGAATGACCAGAATCCATATATGTGTGGGGGTTTTTCTTTTAATAATACTTTTTGTATGTTGAGGTTATGTTTTCTTTTCCTTGAAATATTTAGTTTTTGACAAATCAGTATTTGTTGTAAAATTTTTAAGTCTAATTTATCTCTATATCAATAATAAAGTTAATGTCTCTGGCAAGATGTGGAATTACTGTTTGAATGCAGATTTGTTAGTTCAGTAGCACCGTAGAGAGAATGTAATGAAGAAAAATACCATCTGATCATATCAGAAAAGTATACGTCATTAATGACGAGAGATGTAGCTTCTAGGAGGGCAACCAAGTATAAAAGACCTCTACTACTCTTGAAGTTGAAACGGTTGGAATTGTCTGCCTGGTATTGTCTGTGGTCAGCTTGCTGAAAGTGGGATAGATGATGTGATGTGCCTTGGAGTGACTTCTAGAGGAGGACTGTAAACTGATCTGGTCATCACATTGTGAGCCAGTCTGCTCGTGTTGGGAGTGGTGGCAGCAACAGTGTGCGCAGCTTTTGCAAAGCCACTTTGTTGTCTTATGTGTTAATTGCAGATTAACAGCTATGCAGAATGCAGTTGCGTTCTGTAGTAGGCAGAACTGAGTTTCTCTGGCAGTGTTCCTACTTCTTGTATTGCTTTGGAGCAACAGTGAAGAGTACCATGGCAGCCACAGTATTAAAAGTTTAAGAATTTTTTTTTAAGTAATTATTAATGAAAATAAATAATAAATCAGTGTAGTAGCTTGCTTGTATGTGATTTTACTCTGCAGCTGGCTTTCTTTCTGTCCTGGTTTGTAGAGCATGAAGGAACATGCCTGGCAGTACTGGGCAGTGAGCACTCTGTTTCAGCAACTTAATGGGCACCCATCATTGTCGTGCACCCAGCAACAGGCAGAATTTCCATCAACAGCTACAAAGCTTTCCAACAATTTCAACTGTTGATTTACTGGATATGTCAGAAAGCTTTTTCCATTTGCAATTCTGTGCATGTGATTTGTCAGCCTGTTTTGGGGTTTTTTTTATCCCTGCTTTCTCCTTCCTGCTCCCTTAATAGCAAAGGGTCTCTGAACTGCTCCCTGTCTTCAATCTCAACTGTTGTCCTTCTTTCTTTTTCTATTCCTGTTTCTTTTTCTTCTATTCTTTTTTTTTTCCATTTTCTGCCAGAATTTATCCTTCTTTCTTCTGTATCGAGTTACCTCTTCAGAGATGCATTATAAGTAAGTTGTATTGCAATGATAATGAAGACAAACTAAATAAGATGCATGCTGCTTGTTGTCTGGGAAAAATGTCATAATGAAAAGTCTCATGAAAAAGGTCATAGTTACTACTTTTTTCCCTGCCAGTACAACAGTAATTGAGTGTATGGGCAAAATGCTGCATCTACCTAGAATCGGGAGGTAAAAATGGCAAAAGGGACTGAATGGCTAGTGTTAATTCAGCTTGTGGTTCATGAATCACTGCTGGTCCATAAATTGCTAGGGAATGGTCTTTGAAACAAATTCAAAATGCCCCGGGCACACAAACGCTCCCACACGCTAATCAGGATTGTGTTAGAGTACATTGGCAGGCAAAGTCAGCAGTTGTCTCCCAGTTGTTGTCAAAGTCTCATTAAAATGTTTATTGCTGTCCAGTTCTGTGTTTATCTGAGTTCTGTTGTTTTACCCAAATATTAGGTATGACTGTTCTCACCTTCCTGGGATGCCAATACAATAGTTCAACCTTGAGCTTGTTTGCTTGAGGTAGACACTGTCTCTGACTTGCAGTCCAGATCTCCTTCTGCAGTGCTGCTTTCCATATTCTGCTTTCCATACCTAACACCTTGTTTGCTTGTAGAATAATTTTAGACCCCCTAGTCCCATAATGGCAAGTCTTACAAGTTTTCTTTGTAGCAGTATGCTTCCTTTCCATCCATACTCGGCTAACAAATTTCTCCGTACCGTGATCTGACAGTTGTACTCCTCTATTCTTCATGTTTGCTGTCAAGCTGCTGGTGGTGCTCATAGTGATCGCTGTATTGTGTATGTTCTAACACCTACCTTCTGTATCTGTGTAAAGCTTTTGGCAGTAATCCTTACAGGAAAAGCCCAGTTTTGTCCTTGTAGCCTTGGAACGCAGCATGCTTAATGAGATCAGGGCTAGTACTTTCTTATGAGCATGCATCAGATCTCTGAGAATTTCATGTGCTAAATTCTTTCTCATGAACACTGCTAAACACCTTGTTTTGTGATTGGTTTTGTCCTGTAGCTAAATTTTGGTGGCACATTTGTGATGCAAATGTGAAGTCCTTACCCCAGAGCATGTAAGTGGGAGGATTTGGAAAATAAGACCTGGTATATAAACTTCAAGTATGATAAAGTCCTTCCAGCTATCTGACCCATTTGGTTGAAACAAGCAGTAAGAACAACGATCACCCAGAGGCAGTTAATTAGCACAGATTTCAATCCAAGATCTGGCAAAGCAACATACCTACAGAAATCCTGTCTTGTAATTAGCAACTGTACTAATAAGAGTACTAATACTCAGAGAGTTGTAGGAGAAAGTAGTTCCTGGAGTGGCTAGAAGCTGATTTTCAGTGTGTTGAAGGGATATCCTCAAGAAGGAGGTCAGCTGGTACAAATTCTACTGTATGCTTTTTTCTTTCGCTATGTGGTAAAGAAGAGAAGTCAACACCACTCTTCCAAGAGGAGGAGGAGGAATTCAACAGTATTAAGGAAGAGAACTTCCATGAACAAATCCAGGTATTCTTGGTTTTATCCTCTGAAGGTGAAAGAGTTATCTAATGTAAAAAAAATACTTTCTGATAAAGGCCTAAAATGTAATTGAAATTCCCGTCATCCAAAATGAGCAGGAGCTGATAAAGAGCCCTTAGGACCCCCAAAGGAACCTGACATTACTCTCCACTCATATTTGGAAGGATATAATTAAAGTAAAATGGGAGCTTCTGAATAGAACAGGCAAAGTGTGAAATCTTACAGGTTTGGGGAAGAAAAATCCATTTCGTATTCATTGCCCCAAAGCATATGGAGCAGAGGCTTTGCTCACAGAAGAAACTGTTACACCAACTGTATGAATGGGGGAAATTTGTTCTAGGAAATAAATATGTAGAAGTTCTCAGGAGAAATGAGGTATCAGCTACGCTCCAGGCATTGTTAGATTCTGCATGGTTTTTTTCAGGGCTGGGAGCCTGAAGACCCCAGCCACAGCCTACCAGAATTAATGTGTCTTGGCAGTTCGGATGTTGTTCAAGTAAGCTTCGCAAATTGTTGCTTTGTAAATACGTGTTCTTTTGGATGTGCTTTTTCATGAGTGCCCTTGGATGTGCTGAGGTGGTGTGCTGTGGAGCAGGATAGGATTTTATGACTTTGCCCCAACAAGTAGCAGTGTCCACTGGCAGTGAACTTGCATCACCACAGGGGGCTGAATTTTGGTATTGGCCGAACTGGGAGTAATAATTTTAAATCCCTCATCCTATTAGTCAAACATGCTTTGGGAGAGAGGAGGAAATCTCACAGAGAATTTCCAACAGATTTCATACATATTGGAGGCTGTGTAGAGCAGAGAGGTACAAATTAATATGTCTTTAAGTTAATAATTAAAATAACTTTTTTTTTTTTTGTCAGTCTGACACCTGGCATGTGGGCTAGCAGCATGTACGTAGTTCTTGCCCCATGGGGATGTTAACAGGGATGTGGAGATGAGCTTCGAGTGTGATTATAGTACAAAAGTATTAGTAGTGGGGAAAGGGGTAGAGGAAAGTGTGTGGGATTTGAGGAGGGGGCTGCATCAGTGGGTAAGGAAAGTTCTCTGGTTCTGCTGAGCGTGGTACAACTGATAGTGTTCTGTGCTATGGCTGCTGTCTTGCTGCTTCAGTTGTACTTTCTGTCCTTACCAGTGTTAAAAAGGCAGAATCTAACTTTATTGGAGGTATGTGGGGGGAATATATCTTTTCTGTTTCAATTTTAGTCTCTTTTCTAACTTTTTTTTTACACTTTTATTTTTAGCTGCTCTTTAGAAATAAGGGCAGGGTCAGTCTTGTTTGAAACTGGGGTGTGGGGATTTCTTGGGGGAAAAATGAAGGGTTACCTTGCAAGCTGTGGTGCAGGGTGGTAGGAGGACAAGCATGTGGTTGTTCACTCTCTAGTCCTGCCTCCTGTAGATTTCAGTCCTCTTGTATTAGATGGCTCCCCTTCCAGTGTGACATGTACATGCTCTTCATTTTCTGCCTTCGCACTGTAGCTCCTAAGTAGCTTTCAAGGTTTGTTTGGGTTTTTTTTTTTCTCTCTCACCTAGTTTGTTTGCCTGTAGGTTCCCAGTTTTCTGAGCTTCTGCTCCTGCAGTGCTCTTGGGCACCTTGCTCCAATCTGCCTGTTTGGATTTAGTTACAATATCACTTGCCTCAAGGGCTGAACAGGTTCCTCCATGTCCCTTTTAGCTCCTGATCTGTTACCCACCACTGAAGATGACATTTTCTGACTTTGTCCCTATAGTCCCAGGCTGAGGGGAATGGGTGGCCAGTTCCAGGCTCGGGTTCCCTTGACAGATCTGTCTGGGGATGATGGGTCCATAGAAAAGCTTTTCTCAAAGATATCAACAAAATGAATGGACTCTGCGAAAATACTAGTTTGAACTCCATTAGAGCTTTAAAAGATGTGTGTAAATTAATATCTGTGAAAGGTCTGTTTGATCTGTCAGTTGTTGCTGTGCAGGTTTTCTGACCTCTCTAGAAAGTCTACACAGCTCTCTAGTACAGAGCCTCGTCTGATGGGCTTCAAGTCCCTGAGCTGAAAAGGGAATATCTAAAATTTTCAAAGGAAAAGCTTTCCCAAAAAGAAATTTTATGTCATAAAGTATTGTTTCCCTCAGCGTGTCTATTAAAAATAGAAGGAATTTGTCATTGAAGTCTGAACATGATACGAGAAATTTCATCTCATCAGTTAAAATCCAGCAGAGCAAGAGACACAAAGGCAGTGTCAGTTTTAATCATTGGCACCGATATCAACTAGAATAAATACATATATAAATATTACAACTGGAAAGGTTTTAGTCTCTAGCTAGAGTGGTTTGGCTTCTCCTGAGTAGCTGATACTCATGACATCAGTCCTGATTCCCAGAGGGAGAGCTGAGAGTTAGGTTGCCATTTCTCAGAAAATAAGTGAGCAAACAGGCTATTTCCCTTTACAACAGCATAATGGCACTTGCAGAATGCTAGCTGCATAGGTCCTCATAGCGTGCCTGACAACATTTAGTATGGATTACATTCAAAGGTAGCATACCTTGACCTGATGCATTTGTTTCAAATAGTGCTTTTTAAAAAAAATGATCCTTCAGGTTCTCTAGAAACTTAATGATCTGCTGTAGAGTTGAAACAAAGAAGAGCTTTGTAATGGATGAAACCTGGGCTAATGAAAACATTATTATTTTTTATTTTTTTGTTTGTTTTCCTGTAGTCTTTTTCATCCTACCTATTATTTGAAAGTGTTGGGTATTTTTAATTTTTTTTAATATTGCAAACCAAAACTTTCTCGGGTGCTCTTTACATGCTCCTATCTGATGTGGGCTGATGAGGTAGCCTGATTTCACGGAGGAAAAAATATACAGTGCGTAAGATTTGTCAGAAAAACTTGGTCATTAAAATGATGGTTTGGATTCTAAAATTTGTATGAGATGGCACATTTGTTTTCCTTGGGTACAGCTTATTTTGTGCAGTGCATTGTTTGAATAGATTTCTTTCAAAAGTAGCATTCAGAAATTGGAGGAGGTACCTTCTTGTACCTGATTTTAAAATACCTGTAATTTTACCAAATTACTAGATGAATGAAAATAAAAATGTAAGACCATGCTACTGTAAAAACCTAATTTAGCATTTCTGCGAAGTGTAGCTATGAATATGTAGAAAATAAAGTACTTTAAAAAACATGCTATCTGACATCAGATAGGCACTGCATTTAATAACATTTTAAATTAATAGGTATAGTGGGTTAAGGGTTCAGCACGGATTGTATTAATTTCCTAGTGATTCTTTTAAGCACTTTTAGCATGTGCTGCTTGCTTACAAACTGAACATTGTAAAATTTGTCTGTCTCAGATTTTCTCCTAGTATTTTAAGTGCTTTCTTCTGCTTGCTGATATTGAGCACTGTTATAATCCAGGGGGATGGTGCTGCTCAGGAATACAGCTAATTTAGACCACACAAAGGTATTTTTCTATGAGGACTGGCTGCTGGTTTTAGCTTTGGCTGTCATCCTTGCTTACTGCTGGTAGTTTGAGAGTAGACAAGCTGCATACTCAGCTGGACTTGGATTTGCATTTATAGACTGCAACTGGATTGCCGTGTTCTTGGCCTGGCAGCCAACTGTTCAGCTTGTGCAAAGCTTACAGAGCGAGTTACTTGGCTGTGTTAGGTTTTATTTTTCTAGTGGCTAAATGACAGACTCAGTTTCTAACATTTAGATCTCTCCTTTGGGCAGGCTGCCTTCTATCATTTTCTTCCAAATCCTCTTACCTGTGCTTTTGCTGGGCTCGCATTCGCTTGTCAGCCTCAGCTTCTGTGAGGATCTGTTTCAGAAACTAAAATTTTGATTCTTTCCTTTTCCTTCAGGAAAATAGCTTTAATGAAATTCCTGGGTTTAACCAACTTTAACTTTTGTAATTTCTGTGATAATATTAAAGACAACAGTCTACAGTAATATCTGATTAATTCTTCCCTGCCTTTTGTAGTTTTTCCCTAGCAGTAAGGGAAAGACTAATAAAGTTGCTCTTCTGGTAGCTTCCATTTTAAGCAATTAAAGATAACCTGTATGTACCTTAAAAATGCAGATCTTAAGCTCTTAGACACAATTGTGCTAGGGTGGGTTTATTTCCAGTCATGCTTCTTTTTGCCTTCAACTGCTAACATGTGGCAAAAGTTCATATAGAATATTTTGTGGAAACGAGAGGCAGAAACTTGTCTAATTCACAGACAGTTCCTTTGTATTTTAATCTGTGTACTGGTTGTGTATGCCACATTTGTTTTAGTTGTGGCCATGTAAATCACATTCTTCTTGTTGCATTTTTTCCTGTGTGATTTGAGAGAGCAATGTGTATCTTGCTTGGAAAGAGCCAGAAGTGATGCCATTCTCCTTTTTTGTGCATAGGATTTACCAGGAACCACATCTGAGAGTAGGATCTTTTCAGTGTGTGGCACTGACTAGTGTTTTAGTAAGATTTATTCTTTCATATTCTGAAATCTACTGCTTACCATTTATGGGGACTGACCTAATCTCAAGGATGGAATGGTTCATTAATTCCTATCTTTCTCTATCATCACACTTAATGCTAGAGAATGCAAATGAAATGTTTTAATGTTTTAACACTATGAGTAGATTCCCCACTTCTTCTGGTTAATGCTTGGCCATTTTGTGTGTGTATGTTTTTATTTTTTTATTTATGTACTTTTAATTAAGCCCACAGTTCTGCTAGTAAGTAAATTGTCAAGAATACAGCTGGCTGAAGTTTTTATGATGGAACCACAAAATAAAATGAGATTTTGACTATATAGACACGTGTGCACACAAATGTGTACGTGCATATAAAAATTATTGGCAAAACTCCTGCTTCGCAGTTGCATTTTTTGGTTATTAGCTGGAAACAAAATTCAATTGGAAATTCAGTGTCTGTGAGCTGTATGTGAATTTTAAGATGTTGTGAACGTACTGCATCTTAAAGGAATGGCACTGTACCAAGGCTTTTAGTGAGGTTTGTTAGCTGAGTCTCAGTGCTACCTAACTGTATTTCTAGGGCTTCCTGTGCTCTGCTTTGAAGGACTTTTTGGTTTTTATTTGTGGATTACCCTTCTGTTCTCTTACCATCAGGAACAGCTTCAAATTCTGTCAGCTCCTGAGAAAATTTGGCCAGATCATGCTCATGTAAGAAGATCTGCTCC
>JAAGNO010025022.1:24577-82710 GCA_033439905.1 Ceryle rudis
TGCTTGCTCTCGCTTCTTTGTGGGAGTAGTTGGTTTTTTGCCCCTCCCCCCCCCCCCCCCCGTATGTTGTAAAGCAATGAGTAGCTTCACTGTTTGGATGAAGTAAATTCTTGCTCACAACCACCTGTAAAAAAATATATAAATCTGCTTCTTGTGCATCTCTTGTTTGATCTTTTCCAGATGACTTACTGTTGAGGGATAAAAAAAAAAGTGGAATTCTAGGCGAAGATAATGTAGAGAGTGCCCAAACCAGGTGCAGTGTTGTAGAGATTTGTATATGGTATGGTCCTTCACTGTACTGAAAGTCCGGTCTGTCATTGCAGGAGAGTAACAAATTACCTCATCTTGAGTTTCTGTGTCTCTGCTAATGGTGCATAGTAATTCTGTTTCCCTGTGTTTGCTTGCATTGGAGAACTTTGAAAGATGGTTTGTCCAAGGAGTAGACTCAAGGTTTGTACATGTCAAGAATCCCACTTCCATGAAGCTCTGGAAGATTTGGACCTTTTCTGCAAATTAGTTTCTCCCAGCTGTCCGTCAGACTCTTAAGCGTGGTGAGCTTCAGTTTATGTCAGAGGGCTTTTCTTCAGTCAGAATTTAGCCAGCTTTTTAGTTTGCTTTTCTTTAAAAATAAATAAATCAGATTCAGTGAAAATTTTATGAAGAGTATCCCTGTTTACCTTTTGTATTTAAAATACATCTTGATGCTATTTTGCCTTTAGTTTTTGGAAGTGGATTATGTTTATCCAGGTCTCTCATTATGTATGTTTGTTGTTTTCTCATGCACTAGAGCTCTTAGTTGACCACACTTGATGTCTATACATTAAAAGCTGTTGTCAATCAGTAACCACTGTCTTGTAGATTTGCATTTTGAAATACTACCTTTATTGCACTGAGTTTTGTGTCTGTTTACTGTTTCAAATACTTTTTTCTCCTCTTTATTGCTTATTTACTTGCAGGCATTTGGATTGTCTAACTTCATTGCATTTGGAGTTGCTGATTCTTTTTTTTTTTTTGGTCTAGACTCTGTCCTTTTAAATAAAAGTAAGAAAGTGCTGTCCTAGTGACTGGGTTCCTGTCTCCAGTATGGGAGAATTGTCTCTGCTGCTTCTGAAAGCTTTGCCTCAGGTGGCTCTGTATAATTATAACATTTCACATAATTGTTTGAAGTTCATACTGGTTTTTTTACTTAAGTTTTAAACAGTTCTCAGTTTAAATGAAATCCCATCTCTTCCTTCTCTGCTTTGCTAACGACATTGTGGTGCATGATTTGGGTTTTAAATATTTCTTGGAACAGATGTAGTTTGTGTCGTCATGCTTGTCGAAGGTGGATATGTTGTGTGGGGAAAAAAACCAAACCAAACATGTCTCCCAAAATGTGAGGAGGTACAGGAGGTGGGCCTCAGGTGAGGCAGATATTTTAGTGGAATTAATGAATCATGATTTTTGGTTTCACTGTCAGAGTTAGCTCATATTCATTCATAGAATCATAGAATTGTTTAGGTTAGAAAAGACCTTTAAGATCAAGTCCAGCCTTTAATGATTCACATGTTTATAGAGGTGACTTTTGTTGTCTAGTAGGAGCTGTACTGCTAAGACTACTAGCAGCACTGAGGTTGCAAATCCCTCACTGGAAAAATCAAAGCTATTGCCTATGTGATTGCTACTAAAGGGCTTTGGGAGCTGGACCCTTTGCTATTTAAATGGAGGTGCAGGAAGATCCCTATACCTCTGTGCCATAACCCTTTTTTGCTCTTATCAGCTGTGTATGTGTAGCAAGACAAGGGATGCTTTGGCTCCACGCTGAAGTTCTGTCAATAGCAGATCTATTTAAACTGCATCATTTTTCAGTTTCTGATTTCTCAAGCTTCCTCTTTCCATTTCCCCGGAGAAGGATGTTGATTTTCCTTGTTGTGGAAGTTCTTATGCTGGTCCTTTCTTTAACCTTGGTCTGTCAAATGATCCAAGTGAAAAAAGGAAGTGCAGATTGAAAGAAGAGAAGCTTCAAAGAGATCTGTCTACATAATAAGAAAAGTATCAGCTTGTATGGAGCTGTCCTCTGTATTATTATTTTTAAATCTGTTGAAACTCAATATTAGAACGGAATGTAGGAATTGTTTTTACTGAGTCAGACCTGAGGTCCATCTACTGCCATATCCTTTCTGACTGTGGTCAAAAGTGACAGGCTTGAGGAGATTACAGCAACAAGGTAATGGCTTCCCCCAGCCCTCCTCTCCCACCCTTCAGTGGTATGTGACTCAGGATATTTTCCTAAGATAGAGGTGATCTCTTAACCCTCATTGCATTTCTCTTCCATAATTTTGTTGGCTCTCTGCTTAAGGCTGTAGGGTTTTAGTGTACACAGTATCTTCTGGCAGAGGTCCATGACTTTGATCCAAGTTGTGTGAAGATGACCGACTTGCATTTCTTCATTGTGAACATGTTACTGTTTGCTTTCTAGCTCTTGGGCTACAAGCAGTACCACTGATCCCTCTCCATCCTGGGTGTGCTGCTGGCAAAGTTTTTGGCTACTGTTACATCTTGGTTCCTTCAGCCCTTTTCCAGGCAGCTGGGTGTGAACTGTTTAACCATTGCTTGTGTGAGGAGAGGAGCAGAAATGTAGGCAGCATTCAAGGTGCAGGCCCACAGTGGCTTTTGGCAGCGTTAAGCTAGTTTCTATTTTGTTCTCTGCTGGTTTGTTTTGACTGTTAAACATTTTGCTGATGGTTTCCTGAAAGCATGTATTTTGCGTTGGAAGAAACTATGTCATGCTGCATCCAACATGAAGCAGATGCTGCTCCGTGCCCCTGGGTCCAACTGCTGGTGAGGCTGAAATGTATCCCCAGCAGGCACAGATAGGCAGTATGTGCATGTATGGCCAGCACAGAGAGAACACGGATGGACACACAGAGCACCCACACAGCTCTGGCTGACCAGGATAGAGGTCTGTGAGTGGGAATGTCTATGTACATATATGTATGGAGGATGCTTCCGGCCGCTGGGCTTGGACACTCAGCCTGCCCAGTATCTGCCTGTGGATCCCAGACTCCCTGGTTGCTGGCATCTAGACATAGGAGCCCCCAGTTCCCACAGCTAACACCCCTCTCCCATGCTCTCATCCATAGAGTTACGCAGGCACTCTGAAGCCCAGAGCAGGGACCCACTCTAAACCTCTCCCTCCCAGGCCACTTCACCAGCTCTCCAGCTTGGTCTTCACTAGCACTTGCACCATCATAAACCTCATGCAATCCCAAAATGTCCTTGCCTTGCATCCTGTCATGGGTCCCACACCCTGAGGCAGCAACCCTCCCTAGTCCAAAAGTTGATGTGCAGAGCTGTTCCCTGTGACTCATCTTGCCAGGCTCCACTCCTGGACTCTCAGGCTGAGACTGTCACGGGGCAGGCAGAGCGTTCTAAGCAGGAGTCCTTGGATTGAAGATTTCATTATGCCTCTCTCTTCCCCTGGGTTTGTGGAAGTTGCTTTTGTTGGACTGATGGACTTCGGAGTAGCCTGGCAGGGTATTATTTGTGTAGCTCAAACACGTCTGTAATCCCAAAATTATACTCCTGAGTGGTAGTAGTCAGATCAGAGCCCATTATTTCCCCTGTGACTTTTTTTTTCCCCATGTTCATGGCCTTTCATAAATGTAATTTTTAAACTGTGGGGGTTTTGTGCAATCCGTCCATATTTTTACTTTCCTGTCTAACTTAAATATTGTCAACAAGCCTTGCACCTCCCTGTTCACCTTTTTTCCCAGTTTTATTAAGACTAGGTGGAGTACTTCTTAACACAGACCTGCAGAACTACTGATGACTTCCCTCTGAGAGCTGATCACCGTCAGACTTTTCTTATTTTTAAAAAATCATCTGTGCAAAGTAAATTAGGTACAGTTTTGATTTAGCAAATACCTAAGTTGTCTGTCTATATTTTCAGGATTTTTGTCTGGTGTAACTTTAGGCTTGTCATTGGTAATGGTGCTTCTGTCACTTTCTTTTGGGAATTGTTTCATACTCTGCTATCTTTTTTTGTCAGGATTTATGCAATCGACAGTTTTATTCTATCATTCATAATAATTTCCCTGACCCTTGTAATTTTCTGGATTAGTCCTGTTACCCTTCCATGTAAGGAGGTTTCTATGCACCTCTGCTAAGCAGATGAAATATATTCAGCTTTTCTGACTTTTCCTTATAAATTCGGTGCTTCCCCTCACTTTTCCTGTCTTTTAGACTTCCCTCCAGGATCCAGCAGAGACGACTGTCTTGTTCCATCTGTTCTTTTCCATTTGCAAATAATGCACCTCAAGTCAGTATTACACAATGCTCACTTTGATTTTTGGGCAAGTCTGAGGCTCCCCATCCGGTAAACATTGTTTTGAGTGTTGGTTATATATAATATTTATATATAGAGAGAGAGAGATAGATAGAGGTGTGTGTATATATATTTTTTATACTGGGCCTTCTTTTATGTAGGGATGAAACTCACAGGCATAGTGTGTTTATTGCTATTTATTTATTTCTTTAAGAAAACTGTTATTGACATTGTTTTAGCTTCAGAGGCATATAAACAAATAATACTAACTTCTATAAATTTTTTTCCTTCCTGTCAGTTTCTGTGAGTGTCTGGCTTGAGAAAAGCAAATGTAAAATGACTTTGAGTGTTTTACATTAGCAGTTTCTCCTTTATGAGCATATCCAGTTCTTACCTTTTTCCTGACTGCAGGACTGTTGTTTTCAATTGGAGGTATAATGAAATATGCCTGTATTGATCATTCCATATCAGATCTATTCCTTCAGCCATTCCACTTGATTTTATTCAGGTTTTAAGAATATTCTTTGTCAAGATTTTTGTATTTCTCTAGTGTATCTGTGGCTTCTGGTCAGTCCTTTCTGAAGTCCTGCAAACTCTGCTGTGGGAACAGCAGCAGGGCAACGAATTACCTCCTGGGCTGATGCAGTGCTGCAGTGGATGACACAAAAGGCTTTGCTGGGTTAAAGTCCTTTGCACAAATAAACATTCATATATGAGTTTTTTCTTTTTTCCTAACCTCAGGGCACTAGTGATCAGTTCCTGTCTGGAGTTTTTGTCATTGGAGATAGGGTGGGAAATGCTTACTCTTTGCCAGAATTGAGCTGGAAAATTAACATGTTCTGGTATAGGGATCCTATAAAACTCTGCTTGGGGCTCTGGAAATACTGATTAAACTTAGTATACTGGTTCTGCTAGTGTGGCTGACTGTCTATCATATTGTTTTGCCAACATAACTTTGTAGCCCCCCTAGTTAGGTTACTGAAGTTGAAGCATGCATGCATCAAGCCGAAAAGGAGTGATACACCCTGATGCTACATATGCTGTGCAAGTGCTCTGTGTGAGTCTGGCAGATGAAAGTGTTCAGACACCAAGACATCTGCATCTCTGGTCCCCAGTCTTCACACCTGTGTCCAGTCCTCCAGCGTTGCTATTTTTTGCTTTCGTAAGCAAGAACATTTCTTTCTGCCATTAATGGACTGTTGGATTTTCTTCTAGATCAAACTTGTCTGCTGCAACTTTGCATCTTTCAAACAAAGCTTTTGTCTGCAGTTCTTTCAGAACTGTGTTCTAAAACATATGCTGGGATGGCAGTTATTTCTTGGAAGCCTTGAGCAAACCCAAGCTTTCTCTATGCTAAGCAGTGTGACATACCCACAAGAGCCAGTGCTTACAAACTGGTTGTACAGAACAGGTTAAGAGAGCAAGAAGCCCTACTGTTCTTAAAGATAGATGGTTGAAGCTAAGGGTTACTTTACACTAGGTAACTTCAGACTGGAAGCCCATAGGGGGTAGGAGGATTAATGTTAAATATTCATCATGGTAGAACATGAATTAATTCTAAGCCCAGACTTTGATATCACTCTGTTAGTGGTGGTGGTGGTGGGTATTAGAATACCCTTTAACTGAAAGTTGAAGATATTGTTAGAATGTAAAAGGCAATGAAATACTAAATTTCATGTATCTCATTTTAGAAATATTTTGCACAGAATCAGCCGCATCAGTTCTAAACATGTTTACCAAACACGAATACTTGTTACAGGCCCGTTTAGAGCTTGAGGTGTTGTTTTGCATCTCTGGGCTTGGTCTAGGAGCTGTGCAGGGCAGTGAGGCTGCAGTCAGGCAGGATACAGTATGATCTGTCTCTGGGGAAATTAGTCCACTCATCTCATCAGGAATTGATTCTGGCAAGTGACTGGTAAATGTTACAACACATTATTATTTTTCTGTTATATTCTCTCTCTCTTTATATGTGTGTGCATATAAAATCCGTATGGTGATTTGTGTTTTTAAATGTACTGCAAGCCTATTGGTATAATTCACAAATGAGCATCAGTTACAAAATTGAACTGATCCTTGTAGCAGTAAGAATTTAAGGAACCAAGCAACGATATGAATCACTTAGCTGGAAAAGAAGAAATATCTAGATGCAAACGGCATTTGGCAAATGAGAGGAAGTATAGCAACTTTGGTACAGTATAAAACAAAACTCTTTGCATTATTTTTAAACCATCCTGAATTGTTCAGCTGCCACTCGCTCCTAAGATTTCAGAACATCACAAATACTTGAAATTTGTATTCACTGGTTTAGGATGTTGCCAAAAGCATTAAAAGAATTGTTGTCCTAAATTAATTAACTTTTGTTTGTTGAGTCTGTAGTGTGGAACACAAATGTCAGTTTTATTCAGACAGAAGGGAAGATACATCTCCAGGCCATAACTGATTTTACCCTGGCTTAACAAGTCATGTATTTCCACTTGACCTGAAAGAGTGGTGGTGGTTGGTTGGTTTGGGGGGTGTGTGTGTGTTTGATTGTTGTTGTTGGGTTTTTTGGAGGGTTTTTTGATTTTTTTTTTTTTTTTTTTTTTAAATGATCACTTCAGGCCACATATAACCTCATCATTTGCAGCAGTGCAATGTAATGGATTAAATGTAAAATACTTGAAGCTGTTTGATGATATGTTTGACTTAACTACAGGGGAAAAAAATATTTGTCTGGGATTTAGTTACAGTCAAATATGAAATAGAAGTCAGGGGATATGAAATAGTAAATGGCAAAGTCTGCCTGCTGTGCTACGTGGCTGCCCCATCTCTTGCTTTTAACAGATCCTTGCCCATTGTCCTGCCTGGTGGCATCTTTCCCAAGGCAGTGCTGGAGGAGGTGAGAGTGTGGGACAGCCCTCTACCTGTTGTTACCTGGTGTCAGGTAACCATTCAAAACCAAAGAAGTGACCTCAGCAGTGCTAAACCAGACTGATTCTCCAAATAAATGAACAGTGTTTTGTTGGTATGAGTCTTCGTCCATGCCCTGTAAATGGAACGAGTAGATGATGCAGGGAGATGCTGGGGATTGACTTTGGGGAGTGGTAACTTTGGTATTGCAGATGTGTCCAAAAAATGTCATCACTGTCCCTTCAGTATCATTCCATACATGCTTTATAGGGTGTATGGAGAGTGCTAGGTTGCAATTTTAGTGGCAGTGAGATGGAAGTGGTAAGGGAGGAAAGAGAGGCAGAGAGTTCGTTATAGATTTGATTCACACAATGAGTGGTGGACTTGTATACGTACTTGTCATGCAGCTCTGAATGCCTGATATGTCTTGCTTGCTATCCTGTCTCTCCATCCTTTCATAGAATCAATTGGGAAATTAATTGTTCTCTCCCACTGCTTGTGAAATTTTTCTTTGCTAGGATTTTTTTCCTGGATAGGCTTCTGTTTGTGTTTTTTTTGTCTATATTTTTTTTTTCTGTGTGGGTCTGGTATTTGTGATCTTAGAGGGTGACAAATTATAATTTTATATCATTAGGAAAGCGAGGTAGTCTTTGTGTTCTACTAGGTTGCAGGGTTTGGCTCTACTCAAAAGACTCCAAGTTTTGGATTTAAAATACTGCAGCTTTTATATTCAGAAAATCTGGTTTAGGCTATTATTAGAGGTTTAAAAGATGGTGTTAGCTGTAACTTTTCTTTCCTTTGAATCCTGTAGTGTTGAACATATAGTAGAATAAAAAGTAGTTTTGTAGGAGAAGTATGTGGTGTCTGGAGAATATGTGGCCTGTAGGACTCTAAAGATAACTTTTTAACACCTCTCCCCCTAATCAGGACTCAAGTGAGATGAACTGCATACCTCATGTGAAAACTGGGGTCACACCATCTTAGAAAAGTCTGGATTTGGTACCTCAGCACTTCAACGTTCGTTTTTTGTTTTTTTTTTTTTCCCCTGAATCTGTAATTTTATAAAAATATTTTCATTTTGTCTTGTAAGGATGATTCATTCTGCAGCAGAGAGTTGTACATATATATTATTCATTACTTTAAAGTGTTTGTTTAAATGTTTTATTTTGGTAATAGTGTAACATGCTGAACTCTGAATTCTGCACTTGTCTGCTCTCCTTCATGGGCTGAGCACCAGTAGTGGAAGTTGAGCTACTAACGGCTGCAGAATGGTTTAGATGAACTTTAAAGCCTTCTCTGTATTGCTTGGTTCCTTCTAAGCTGGCAAGATTTCTAACATTTTAAGCTACTTTAGGAAAAGTCGGGATGATTTACATCTCGGAGCACTTGGGTTTTAGTAGTGCTATTGGAGCAATGACACCTTAAACAGCTGAGTCAATGTACCCTGACAAAAAGGAGTGTTGGGTGTTGGTTGTGTAATGCTGAAATGCCGTCAGTTTCTTCATATCTTATAGTGTGAAGGAATGGAATATCATGTTAATACATGTTAATTTTCCTGCTTTATTTAGTACAGATTTTTAAAAAGAGTTTAAAATCCTGTTGTGTTTTTACAATTAAGAAATAATTATTTTTAAAATGGCAGCAGTGATGCAGCAAAATATCCAAAGAAGGTCTGTTTTGTGCTGTCTTCCTCCTGTTTGCTTTTTCTGCATTCGCTTTCTCAGTAATGAAATCAGAGTAGCTCAGTTTCAGTTTATTTGGATGAACTTTGCATTACCTGGTGTGACTTGAGATCCCTTTTTACTTGTATGTAATTAACACAAAGTCTCATACTGGAAGTCTGCAGTACACTGTCTCATCACAAAAGCCAGCTAACTGTAAAAGCTGATAATGTTTGTAAAGCACGTTAAGCTCCCTGGGTGAAAGGTACCATAGAAATGCAAAGTATTAAGCTAGTAGTTTAATTATAAGATAAGAAGTAATTGAAATTTTCCAATGCGGTTGCATGTAAAAGACAGTCTGGTGATTTGCTTTGTAATATTTAGGTCAGTGAATTGAGATGTTTTTCTAAATCCTTTATGAATATTCTCTCATTTAAGTGCATTGCTCGAAGGTGTCTGATACATTTATTTGGCTGGCTGATACTGCAGTTTAAAAATACCACATTTCAAGTAGGCAGGGAAGTGCTGTATAGAAACCTTTTGAAATAACCAGCCTTCATCCTTCAAAGTGACAGTCATTGTGCTATAATAATTGTAGAAGTACTGAATTTGCTTCAATTGATTTTTTTTTTTTGAATAGTATACTGCTCATTTAATACACAGTGTCTCCAGAATGTTAATTTCCATGTACCTCTGTGGTTTATGATTTGGTGCAGATTTCCCTTGAGATATTTTCCCTTGCCTTGTGTATATCTCTATAAAACTGAATGTTTTATCATCAGTACTAAATCCCACTTTATGGCACTGTGCTGTCAGACAGAATGATTCATAATTTGAATTCAGTATTTTTATATGACATTAGGTCCTGTAAACTTCTGTACTACTTCCATTTACAAAAAACCCAAAGTGCCCTGTAACAATAATATGGTATTTTTCACTGACATGTCCAAGGCAGATGCTAATACTGTAGTAATTCCCTGCCAGGCACAGCAATTGTGACTGTGGACATGTCTCAGATGGATGCAGATGGGAGCATCCCAGCATCCCTGCTTCTCTTCCCAAGCTGCCTTCACGGTCAGCAATGCTGTGAAGCGGATACAGTGCAGACAGGAGGAGGGATTTGAGGCTTCAGTGTGCTCTCTGACACACAGAGGGAATTCCCTCCTTGGTTCCCTGCAGCTTTTCTCCTCTCGCAGTCATGGCAACACCACAGGACCATCAAGCGGTATGTTTCCAGCCAGAAACTGTCTTCTATAACTCTGGGAGTTAAAAACTAACTGGAGGCTGCTGCATTCTGCATGCAGTGGGTCAGTGTTGCAGTTAAGTGTTAATTTGTCTTTACTAGAAAAAGGTGATAAAAGCTTTTGAACTATTTTTACCTTTTTACAGTAATCTTTTTTTTTTTCCTGAGAGGGAAATGTCTTCCTTCTTTTTTTTCCTCTGTGATTTTCCTGAGCTGTCATGGAGGAAGAGCCCTGTTCTGTGGGGCATGGCTGCAGCTGAGTCAGTATTTGCAGAGGTGTGCTGCATGAGCAGAGCTTCAAAGGCTGTCTTTGCCAGAAAGCTGCCAAGCCAAGGAAAGATACTGTTCTCAGTTGGTGGTCTGGTGGTACTTCTTCCTACAGTAAAAGCTGTACCTCTAAAATGTTACAACCTTGAGTTCATAGGATGCAGAAACTTTAGTGGGACCTGAATTTGGCAGAATGGCTTCCTGGAAGTGGAATACTCCTGTGATTAGTGACATAAAGAGCTTTCTGGTTCAAAATTATAAACTGGACAGGACAGTTCTAAAATTTGAAATGAGAACCAAGCAGAGTTTTACTATTTTTAAAGTGGTCTGTACAGCTACAGGGATTTACAGAATCACAGAATCATTGTGGTTGGAAAGGACCTTGTAGATCGCCAAGTCCAGCCATACCTACAAGAATAAAGAACACCTAAATACCTGACCACTAAAAGGAAACAAAACAAAATAAAAAAAAAACCCAAACAAAACAAAACAAAAAAAAAACCAAACCAAAACCACACAACACCAAAAAACAACACATAAGCCACGTGCATGCCTGCCCCTAGAGCATGTGGTGAAGCACCATGTCAACTTGTTTCTTAAACACTTCCAGGGATGCTGACTCAACCACCTCCCTGGGAAGGCTGTTCCAGTGCCTCACCATTCTCTGTAAAGAATTTCTTCCTAGTATCTCATCTGAACCTCCCTTGCTGCAACTTCAGACCATTTCCCCTGGTTCTGTAGTTAGTAACTAAGGAGAAGAGGCCAACACCTGCCTCTCTACAACCTCCTTTCAGGTGGTTGTAGAGGGCAGTGAGTCCCCCCTCAGCCTCCTCTTCTCCAATCTAAACATAGCCAGCTCCCTCAGCCTTTCCTCATACAGCTTGTTCTCTAAGCCCCTCACGAGCTTGGTAGCTCTCCTCTGGACATGTTCGAACACCTCAATGTCTTTCCTATAATGAGGGGCCCAGAACTGAACGCAGTACTCAAGATTAGGCCTCACAAGTGCCGAGTACAAGAGCACAATAACTTCCCTTCTCCTGCTGGCCACGCTTTTCTTTATACAAGCCAGGATCCTGTTGGCCTTCTTAGGCACCTGGGCACACTGCTGGCTCATGTCCAGCTGACTGTCTACGAGCACCCCCAGGTCCTTTTCTGATGGGCAGCTTTCCAGCCCAAGCCCAAGCCTGTAGCGCTGCTGGGGGTTGTTGTGACGGAAATGCAGGACCCGGCACTTGGCCTTGTACCTCATACAATTGGCCTTGGCCCATCGATCCAACCTGTCCAAGTCTCTCTGAAGAGCCTCCCTGCCTTCAGTCAGGTCAACACTCCCACACAATTTGGTGTCGTCTGCAAAATTTATTTAATGAAAATTTAAGTTTGAAAGGGATTACCGTTAAGTCTGTGCAGTTTTTAAGAATCCAAACAGATTTGCTGTGTGTTTCAGAATATGAAAGCCCAGGACTGAGTGTGGCAATCTGGTTTAGTATCTTTGTTGCCGAAGGTTGTGGCCTTCACTTTCATCAGCTGTGCTCTGGTGTGGTTGTACTGGTGAGCATATGCTGCAAGCCTTACAGGTCTGTTGCAGCTTCAGCCTCTCTTTTGGAGCAGAAAGACTAAAAGGTCTATTAATTCTCTGAATTATGGTGTGCAGTGCACAGCGTTCTCCGAGAGATAGGGAAGAATTTGCCTGTGGCATCATGTGGCTGTTGCTGAGCTCTGTCTCTAAGCACTGATCACACCTGTGCAATCCTGGCACTTCTTAAAGAAAATGAATTTTTTTCTATGAAGTTAAGGGGAAGTCTGAATGTCCCTGGAAGGAGGATGCCTTCCTGAGGAGAGCCACCTCAGTTGGGTTCTGGCATCTCTGGAAGCCCCTGTTCCAGCACTGTTTCTCTGTCTCAGTCTCTCTCCATTTCCTATTGCTCCTGCCTGGTCATACTTCTCAGCATCCCTTCCCCATCCCTTTGCCCACTGTTTCATCCTGAATCCCAGATTAAAAAGAGCTCAGCAGCCACCCTTCTTCTGTTCCCCCAAGGCCATTTAATTTATAATCTCCATCCCCTCCTGTTTGTTTCCAAGGCTTTCCATCCTGCCCCTGCCACACTGCAAGCTCCCTCCTTGAGGCAGAGGCGCTGGTTCCTGCTGACAGCCAGATTCTCCCTAAGGGACTGCACCAATGCCACAGGAATTAAAACCTTGCTTCTTTATCACGGTACACAGGAGCAGGTCACCTGCGGCCAGCCAGCATAGTAGGTATGGAGATTGAAGAGGGCACAGTATGTCACCAGGGGAGGTTTAGGTTGGATATTATGAAAAATTTTGTCATAGAAATTGGTTGTAAAGCACTGGAACAGGCTGTCCAGGGAAGTGGTAGAATCACCATCCATGGAAGTATTTAAAAATCATGTGTATGTGGTGCTTAGGGACATGGGTTAGTGGTGACTTGGCAGTTAATGGTTGACCTTGATGATCTTAAAGGTCTCTTCCAACCAAAATGATTCTATGATTATATAAATTGCTGAGTACAGTGTCCATCAGCGATTTGGGTTTTCCCTTATGTAATGGGTTGAAAATATACTTTATGACAGTCAAATCCTGCAGATTAATTTACTTTTAAGGTAGAGGGAAGTGTAAAGACGTGGCTGAGACCCATACGTCCAAGAAGAAATATATCAAACCATAAAGTTTCAGATTTATTCATGGTCAAACAATGAGTTGACAGTGAAGTAGGTTTTTTTAACTTAATGAAATAACATTGCTTTGACCGTCTTCTGATTTCTTTGTTACCCATATGTTTTCCTTTGAGTGACAAATCTTTCCTTATTGTCTATGCACTGCAATTATCTATGATTCTGTGGGTTTACCTACTTTTTTAATTTTGAGGTGGCCCTGTGTCAGTTGGAATTCAGGCAGGAGCCTGAGATATTACAGCCTACATGAACAAATGAATACTACCATACTGATACAATCCAAACTTCATAAAGTTTGGACAGTATCTAGTAAATAAACATGTGGGTTTAATAAATAATTAGTCTCCTGCTTAATTACAGGACTAAGTTTTTTATTTCTAGCACCTTTGTCATGTGATCTGTGTATATGGTAATGATATTTGTAATTGAAAGTGGGAAATAGTCAGCTTTCTTAAAAACTTTGGAGTCGATACTGCCTCATCAAACTAGCTGATGGATTTAATTTGCTATTTACCCAGTTATTGATTAAATGACTGAGAATTCTTTGAGAAGAGAGATAGTTACCTGGAGACTTACACTGCTGCTCCTCTTGAATGCACTGGTGAAAACTGCTTTCTAAATGTTACTGTTGCTTAATAGTTCACTTAGAAATAATAAACCTAGTTTATATGTAATATAACATTGTATTTCATTATTTGGAATAGGCCCTTTCTCTTCGACTTCATGTTCCATTTACTTGCAAAGTAGCTTCTGCTTTCTGCAGAATACAAGAAAGCTAAAATATAATGTGTTTGCTTTATAGATGTTTCATCGGCAGCTTTTCACATATTAAAAGCAATTTTTTTCTCTCAAGATTCAGTTTTTGCTGAAAGATGGATAGACTGGAAAAATGGCTCAGTCTCTTAAAAACATTATCATTTGCATTTTGGAAAATCCTGAAAGATTCGAAGTGATGTGTATATCACTAAAAGACAGAATTCAAGACCTTTCTTCCTGTAGAAGCTGCCGGTGGTTTCCCTTGCAGCACCCGCTGGGTCTAAAACCTGCCAAAAGGCCCCTCTCATTCCTTAGAGAGGGAACCTACAAGAGTACCTTCTTCAGAGCCATCCCAGCCTCCTCGGAGAGGCACTGCCACACAGGTTTTTCTCTGTCTTTTGTAGGTGATTTTGTGTAATTATTATATCCCATGTATGTATTTCACCCTTTCTTTTTATATATTTTTCATCTTTTGGACGATTGAATATTTGCCTTTGGATATGTGTTTGCAAAAAGTAGCTAAATGAAGTATCATAGTATCATTTAAAACTGGAAGTAATAACTACATCCCTTTCTTTGTCAACAAACATAAAATAGTCTTATTTTTCTTAAAAGTTAAAAGTGTGTTAGTGTGTTTTAAAAAGAATATTTTTTTTGTCTTATTAGAATAAACATTTTTAAATGTAGTTTTATTTTGTGAGTAAGCAAGTGTTTCAGGTTTGGGATTTTTTTTTTTTTTTTCCCCCAAATGCCACCTACTGGTATTTTTGAAGTTTTCTTTAGAAAAATTTTCCTCTTTGGAAAATAAGGCAATATATACTTATGTTTATTTTAAACAACAGTGGGTGAAATATGAATAAAAACGAAGTGAGTATTTTGTGGGTTTGTTATTTGGTTAAACTTGTGTCCTGTTGCTTACCTGGATATTACATACACTTTTTTGTGAAACATATTTATTAGAAGTACCTCCTCATGTTTTTCCTAGTTGCAGTAATACTGTGTGTAAATTTTTTTAATTTTATTTTTTTATTTGTAAAGTGTGCCACTGTTCTAATGTGCATTGGATCATAAGCCTTGGCTTAAAAAGGAAAGAGCATCAGGTTGTTTTTTTTCCCTGGAAGTGATTTTTCTAGCAGTCATTTTACAGTTGAGTTTCAACAGCCCATGGAGTTCTTCAGTCCTGAGTTTGCAATTAAGTTGGAGTTTAGTGGAACAGAAACCTCAGAAATCACCACTAGAGGAGGGTGAATTACAGCTCCTGGTACCAGCCTGGGCTTGGAGGGAAGGGTGCTGTCCCTCTCCTCTGCTCCTGTACCAAGCCCTCCACTTCAAAACTGGATTGCTTTCGCCATCCTTTTGGGAGAGCTGCGTAGTCCTTGCAGATAGGAGAAGCCTCATGCTTGTTTTCTAGTGCTGTTATTCTGGCCGATTCAGCAGAGTTTGGAACTTTAGGTTCTTTTTTCCTATGGGAACATGTGACTTAGGAGAAATGGCATAAGGTTTACCTAATATGGAAATGCATCTGCGTCCAGGGCTCACAGCAGGTGCAAAAAAGAAATAATAGGGTGAGAAAAAAGGTTTCTATAGTTGAATCTGCATTGCCATATTTTCTTCAAAACTTTTGAGTTTTCCCCAGACCTTAACAGTACCATCAGTTTTGGCTCTCAGAAGGTGCTTGCTGTCAGTTCTTCCTTCTTTTTTAA
Organism: Ceryle rudis; assembly: GCA_033439905.1. Classification (NCBI taxonomy): domain Eukaryota; kingdom Metazoa; phylum Chordata; class Aves; order Coraciiformes; family Cerylidae; genus Ceryle; species Ceryle rudis. Next base: position 40,093 of record JAAGNO010025022.1, read on the forward strand.
CCTTTTTTTTTTCTTCTTCTTCTTTCTCCTTTCTTTTTTCCTTTCTCTAGTTCTCAGCTTCTGATAAATCTCTTTCTACTACTAAGTCTGGCAGCTCTTTGACTGATTTCATTCATCCTTGGTTTGTATCTCTGAGGACTGAATTTTACTGGTTCATGCAGAGCTGGGGACAATTCTCCAGGTTCTGGGATGCCTTTGTTTCCTCACAGGTCCTTCTCGTTGTTGGAACTGTACCGTATCGTTCTTTATCTCCTCCTTCACAGCATTTCCCTTTTGGCATAACTTTTTGGAGTTGGAAAGAATAAAAATAAACAAACTGAAGTGCATATGGCATTTGTAAAAACAACACATTTGACCTTTCTTACTGTCTCGAAGCCCAAAGCAATGTAGGCCTTCAGGCAGCTAGCCCTTGAAGAGTGGCAAAAATACACCTTTAGGAACGAAACTTCTCCTTCATCTGTTTAGATACTGTATTAAATCATAGGAAAAAAACCCTCAGCAAGTTTAGATATATTTTTTAAATTCAAATTTTACAGGCATCCATTTTCTTCTCATTCGTACATAACCTTTTTGAAAAACTATATGGTAAGCTGTCATCACACTGCTATTAAAAGGCTTTATTAATGAAAACACAGGGAACAAAATAAAATAACAAAAGAGCAAGACAGCCTTCCATGTTGTGGAGCATCTTGCTGTCTGGAGTTGTTTGAGCATCTTGGGCTGACTGTCCCTTAGCAGAGGAATGGGTGGCCTCTTTTGTGCTCTTATTTGAGGGCACTGGAGGAAAGAAGCTGGTGAATTTTTCTTTTGCTTTCAGCTTATCTGGACACAATGTGAAGCCTGAATTCCTGAATGCTATGAGACAATGACTCAAATACTCTGCTCATAAAAAATGTATATTTGCTTCAGTAAGGTGTTGTCCAGGGATGTATTTATTGACAGATGCCTCTGGAGAAGACTAATGGCAGTGCTCTTTCAATTTTAAGGCTGCAAATATGGTTTCAAAAACTGTGTTTCAAAGGTGTTACATGCATTGGAAGGAGCATCTTGGCAGAAGGAGCCAGGCTCTTAGCTGATGCTGTTGGGGTATGTGGCATCTGGCGAACCTCTGGGCAGGGCTGGTGGAGTTGTGGTGGCAGTGTGTGCCATCTGCCATTGCTGCTGTCATCTGGGTAATTGTTGACCACTGCTAGTGGCTCCTGGGGGTTTCAGAGTAATGAAATTGTCTAAAACAGATGGGAAAGGGTCTCAGCAAATCTGGGTAAGATGTTGAGAATTAGGCTGCAGTACAGCAACTCTGGCTGGGAAACTTCTGCTTCAGGCTAAATTGAATAATTTCTTCTTTCCTTGGTGCTGTCCTGAGCACAAAGCTTCTCCATGTTACATTCTTAGTACTGTAGGGCAAACAGTCCAGGTGGCATAGACCCCTCCCCAGGACCAGTGATGGACTTCAGCACTTTTGTATCATTTTCAAAAGCTTCAAGTACATGAGTCCTTATTTTTATCTGGTAGGCAAAGTTGATAGACACATTGAAGCTGTTTCTGAACCTAATTATTATTTACTTTGTGCAGAAATGTACTATTTTGTGCAAAAGGAATATTCAAAGTTACTGTTTAAATGTCTTTACAGTTTTTATTCCATTTTTCTATGGATCAGGTTTCTTAAGAGTTCTAGATCTAATTTCTGTGAGCATTCAGAAACTTGGCTGCAGATTTAATGTGGTTTTTTCTGTATTATGTGTACTTCCCTCTTTTCTCTGCTGTCCAAGATTCATCTCTCTCTTCTTCATATCTTCCATATGTGTATATCTTAACACCATCAAATGAATCTTGACTTTGCTTCTGAGGGATTTCCAGTGTGCTCTATTCAGACAACTGCTGGAAACACTGGTGGGGAAAAAAAAGCTTGTCTCAATCTCATCACCCTATTATTTAGCACAGGATGAGATTTTAAGCCTGTCAAAAACTATATGGTAGGACTTAGTGACTGCCTCCCTCAGTGGTGCTGTCTAGTCATGGCTAATGGGTTCCTTAGTGGAAAAACAAATGTACAGGAGGTAAATAGCAATCATAAGGTATAATGGTTGGATCTCTGAGCTTCAAAACTGGTGAAACGTGACTTTATTAATCGTCTGCTGGCCCCTACATTTCCCCTTGCCAATATCCTGTCTAGAGCAGAACAAAATCTTCTCTTCTCCCAGCTGCATCCTTAACCTGTCCCTTGTACTGGAGGTAGCAGGCATGGCACCTAGTGGCACTGCCTGGCAGTCAGCTGCTGCTGAGCAGCACTGAAGGAGGGGTGCTGCAGCTCCTCCTTTGCTCTGTGGAGGTGTTAGTTAATTAGTGACACTTCCCGGCAGCTGATTCTTACTACATTTGTAGGACCATAATTATTTCAAAGGGCTTTTATCCCTCCTAAAATTTGGCTAGAATCAGCCAACAGACTTAAAGGGCGAGTGGGCAGGTAATGTGGAAAAATAAGCCTAAATTCATTAGGAAACCATATGGATCATTTAGAAAAGGTTTTTTTTTTTTTTGCATAGAATTCTTAAAGTGAGTAATTCAGCTTAAGTCATAGTGACAGGAAGGAGTTAGAGTACTTGGAGATCCTAACTCATGGGTGTAGTAAAAAATTGTCCCTAATATGAAAGCTTCAACTCCTAAGTAAGTATGATTTCATCATTCTGGTGGTTTAGTTGCTGGTCTAGAATAGCCAGTTACATGACTACCACTGGGAATGCCCTATTGTATGAGGGTAGAAAATTAAATAAGCTTTAAAGGATAATGTATTGTTAAAAAAAGCCACCCCAAAACCTACATCTGGCCAAGCATCACCTATCCTGTCAGTAAGAGGATGTTAATAATTTGGAGCATATCCTCGTAGCTAGTGTGTATTTGAAAGTTTGTCTGTACTTCATCATTAGATGGCAATCTTGACAATGGATGCAGACATCAAATGTGATCAGCCGACCTTTGGAAAGCTTCAGAAATGGGCCAGAGTGGAAGCCTTGAAGATCTGTGCAGCGCAAGCTTCAGAGGGAGAGAAAGTCTTCCTGTAACATTTCTGTAGTCTGTCTGACAGAAAATGACAGAACCTTCCTTTCATCAGCTAAAAGAAGTCAGCCATGATGAAAATGTTTCCACAGTTTTGTGAAAACAGACTGACAAGAAAAAAAAAAATCAACCAAAAACCCAACAATTCTTTCATGTATCTTTATCCTCTACAATATCCTTGGTGTCCTGATTTGCTCAGTTCAGTAATCACAAGAATTATTCTTTCTACTTTGTGAAGAAGAATTGTGAAGTTACTTCACAATTATAAATGGCTTAGTTTCCTTACAGATATCTTCTTATCTATATGCTAGGACATATATATACCCTCCCAAAACTGCCCCCAAAACAACCAACAAATCCAACCTTTGTGGTATCTATCTGCATATAGAGTAAGAGTTGCAGCATACAGATTTCTATCAGTCACTTTGCTCATTGAAGGCTTTCATTCATTATTTCATTTCCAAGCTTATGCTAATTTGCTCTGTTCAGTTAAAGGTATGGCTTCACAAAACTTCCCTTGGTGGATGCTATCTGTAGATTTATGGTACATAGGCTCTTTGATGTTAATTGCCTGTGTGAATAGATTTGCCCCATCTGGTAAATGCAGGGTAACTTTATCATACTTCCCAGTGTAGTTGTGGTGATATATATCATAGATTGGAAATCATGCCCTAGTTTAGTCATCCTAGGTTGCATTTTGTAGCTGTAGCACCAGTATGTTATGTAGTGTCCATGCCCTGAGATGCTTACGGTCAATGGGTGCTCTGATAGCATGGTCAAGCTGCCATGTGAAGCTTCACTTTTTAGATTAGGTTAGTATATGACACTTTATTTTGACCTTATTTGCCTGATGGGCAAGTCAGCCTCAGTTGTTACTGCTTTCTTCCTTGGGGGTAAAGCAATTTTCATCTCCTGGAACATGAAGTCACCTTGTGGAAGCTTATGTTAGAGCCAAATTCAAACTATGGTTTAAGTGAAACAGAAACTATGTGTTATGAACTACAGAGAACAAATAAAAAGAATCCCCCCCCCCCAAACCCAAACCAACACAAAACCAAAATGTTTTGGGGTTTTTTTTGTTTATTTAAGCTCAAAGAGTTCCTACCTTCTGGTTGTATAAAGTCACTGTAGCAGTATTGCGGTACCAGGTTTAGCATTCACTGACCTAAAAGAACACCGGTCCAGGTAGAGTATGCTGTAAACTTAAGGTTTACTAGCTATGCTAGCTGGCTACACTAGCTTCTCTGTCTATCATTTTATTGTGGGCAAAGGCTATAGATGCTTATGCAGGGCACCAGCATTTGAGAGGCAAAGCTGGAACAGCTGATGCTGTGACAGCTGCATATGGAAATTTAGGCCACGACTTTTTAAAAATCAGAAATGACCAGGCTGCTTATTGCAAAGATGGTGCTTGAATGAGAGCATGAAAAATTGCTCCTAGTTTGCCTAAGGACAATGTCCTGTGGCATTTGGGAACTGTTCCTGGCTTTTAAAAGTGGTTGGCTCTACAGCAGTTAAGCTGCTTGTGTCCATGCCATAACAAGGTGCTTGTCCCTCTTCCAGAGGGGAGGAAGCTGCTTTGCCACCAAGCAGGTCTGCCCACGCTGGTCTGAAGTAGCGATGACCTGACATCTCCATAGGCAGAGTATACACAGGTTTGTTGTGTGTTACGTGCAGGGCTGGCTGCTTGGGGCATGCGAGGCCAGGCTGGGGGCTCGGAGCCCATCAGACAGTGTGTGGTCAGCTCGCACTTGATTTGCTTGTGTCAGCAGCCAAGTCCTCAATTGCAAAAGTTCAGAATGGCAAAAGGAAGGGCATAAAGCTACAGCTTGACTCTTACTTTCTATTTGTGCATATCTGTCCCTTGAGCATTTCTTTTCTCCTCTTACAGCTTCATGGAGGAATAACTTTCTTCGTAATCTTATCAGAGGCAATATATTGAGGTGTGGTGTGTGTTTGGTGGGATTTTGATTTTATTTGTTTAGCATTTCTTAGCCATTGCTTTGGATGATATGTCTGTTTGTGCACAATATCTCACTTGTCATCTAACTTGTGTTATCTGTAGTGAATGCATTTCAGAAAGGTTTGACCTGCTTCAAACTTTATTTTTCTCATGATTGCAGAAAGCCGTGGTTTATTATTTGGTTGGGCTTTGGGACTGTGTGGAGCTGCGTGTTTGGCTGCCCCTTTGATCACAAGTGGAATTCTGCAACCTCTCACTTGGGGCTGTGCGCGTTTTGGCTTCTTATGAAGCACACACCAGTCCCTGAAAAGTAAGTGTGGACTCCTGTGCCTCTCCTGCAGGGCATTTAGTGCCAGGAGGTAATGCTTGCAGAATGCCAAAGCTGGCTGAGAAAATGAGGCTGAGTGTTTTGAGGTAGTTTACCTGCAGTAGACCTGTTTTCATAGTTTCCTCAAGCTGTGATCTTACGCTAAGTCAGCTGTGATTTAAAAATTGTTTACCTTATGAACTTTAAATAGACAGAAGCTTAAGAGACCATCTTTAACATTTTTTTTTGTAGACTCCTGTACCTCAAATTCAATTCTGATTGTAAATTCATTTGATAGAGCAACTTGTTTATGCTTGAGAAATCTAAGGCAGTTTAAGGACAGTTAATGAGGAGCCAGAAGACCATGCCTGCCTGCCTTGGGCAGGAGATACAGTCCATGGATCTCAGTGTTTGGTTGCATTGTCTGGTAGCAGAACCATTTTTAGAAAGCTTTCACTAACTGACTTAATTTAAAGCACACATGGAGCTCCTCTGTCCTGCATTCAGATGAGCTAATAGAGGTTTGCAATATGCTGGAAGAGTAATGCTCATTTTCTCACTGGGTGACGTGTGCCCAGAGCAGAGGTGGAGGAGTGTGAGAGCAGACTGCAGAGTGGTATAAATTATCATTCTGTTCTACTTTGATGCTTTTTTTTATTAGTATTATTTCTGCATGCCATGTATTAAATATATGGTAATTACATATCTGGGGATGAAATGTGTTTTAATATCCTGTCTGATGTTCTCTTTGGAAAAAAGAAAGAATGTAATAATCAGCGTTTTGCTGATTTCGTTTCAGATCTAGGACTTAAGGATATTACCATAGAATCAAAGGTAACAAATACTGTAGACAACAATGAAACAAAATATACAGGTTTTTCATATAATGGCTTTCTTCTGGATGTTCCCTTTATGCAACAAAGCTGAATAGAAATGAAAAGGAGGCTAAAACTTGATTAGCTCCTTCAGCGCAGTGGAGACCAGGTTTATTAAGGTATTTAAGACTGTCTCTGCTCAAATGTGAGAACACGACAATACCATTTAGTATTTGTAGTAAAGGCGTAACGTTTTATTCAGTATTTTTGTTTTGTTTTAAGTAAAACTTCATTTTCTGTTAGCCAATCTACTTTTTGATTAGGCAGAACTTAGCAGTGTGTTCAAAATTATTTTGAATTGAAGGAAACTGCTTTCCTGTTAACTTCAAATGGATGAAAACAGGATAGCACGTATTTCACAAAGTCACTGCTCATTTTATGACATCCTGGGACAACGCATCTCCTCTGCCTTTCTGTTGTGCTTTACTGCCACTCATACAGACTCGCACGTGGAGTGGGGCATCTCTCTTGGTGTGACTGGCAGAGCTGCTGATGCTCTGCCATTGGCATGGTGATCACTGCAACCACACATTGGCTGCCCTGGGCAACACAAGCTTCATCCTGTCAGTTGCATTGCTGAATTGCAGCTTTATTTAAATAAACTTTAAAAATCCAGATTTTCCTTTGGTTCCACCAAGATAGTCTTTTTATCTTTGTAACTGAAATGGTGAACATTTGGGAGAAACTAGACATATGGGAGAAGTAGCTATAGCTTCTGAGTCTATATAGGAAGCCATTATTATTGTCAGCATCTATGCTTTGATGCATGCCTAGAAACTTCTTACTCCAGTCAACATTTTCCAGGATTCTCTGCTTTACGGCTTTTTGCTAGTCTTTGCCTTAAAACTTTGCCTCTTTTCTCCTCCTACCTCCTTGGATCCTTTTTAACTCTTTTGCTATTTAATATGCTAAAGTTTCACATATAGTAAGCGTGCCCAACTTGATTAGTCTTCTCTTTTTCCAGCAGTGTAGTTTATTGTTTTCAGTTTCACTGCTCTAAGTATCACCCCAAACTCTGCAGAAAAATCCATACACTCCAGTGGTGTAGAGGCAGGCTTGTGCTCACCTGGTAAGTCTTGTGTTACTGAAGATTACATTCAGTTTTTGTCTTAATGGTCAGAAAGCATCGGATGGCCTCCCTGTTGTTCATTATTCTTTATAGTGCAAAGATGTAGCTCAGCTGCAAATGCTGGAATGAGTTGGATTTGAATACCACACCAACAAACCTTACTTGAGATTTTTTTTTTCTTACTTGTAATATGGCGAGTACAATTGCCTGATTTTTCATATCTAACTTTTTTTCCTTTATTTGTGTAAGTTGAATTCATGATTATGATCAGAGTGTGTTAAGTAAACAGTTAATAGTAAGTAGGTGGAAGACCATATAATTAATTTGGGAAAATCAGAATGTCAGTAGCAGTGAGCCTTGCATGTGATAATTTACTGCAGTACACAAAAGTACAAGAGGTAAATACCGATTTAAATTCTCATTGCCTCGGGTAGGCAGGCACTAGAGAGCCTTCCCTGAGGTTTGCAGGGAGGAGAATTCTAGATGCTTTGAGAAATACCCATGTACCATCCAAGATGGCCCTTTCAGTGGTTGGCTCAGTAGTTCACCTGTTGCAGTGGACTATCTGAAAGCAGCTGAGATTCAGCAGAGATAGGAAGTGACATACACGTCTCTTGCTTTCTTTTTGAACTGGTGCGGGATCAAAGATGAAAAAACCCAGCACCACCCCCATCTAGAAAAAGGAGGAAAGATCATGTAATAGTTTTAAATGTAAATACTAATTCTGTGATAAAAAGAGGTTAATTGACACTATTTGTGTGGTGCTGAAAGTTACCTTTCACAAATAAGCATTTTGGCAGATGCATGTTGTGGTAAGAATACAAAAGGTGGAGAAAACCAGAAGTGATAATTCTGCAGAAACCGCATCTCCAGGTCTGACTTGCGGCTGTCCTCTCTTCTCGCCATCCTGAACCCAGTCTCTGAACCGTCTGTTACTGGGTCAGCTTGGGAGCAGATTTCCCTCCTGCTTTCTGTGCTTTGCTGGAAGGGTTTTACTTAAGGAGAGGGAATATTCTCGAGCAGACCTGGTGACTGTGGTTGGTCGCTGGAGAGCCCCACTTCTTCCCAGCCCCACGGGTGCTGCCTGAGAAGGTGTACCCTCCTACATACGCTGCTACCCATGGTGGGTCCTGCTGCTCTGGCCAGAGAGACCCTCCACCTTTTAAAACCACACCAATGCTTACAGTGCTTTGCCACACCTTCTTCATAGTCCTCTGTGATGAGGAGGCAGAAGGGCCTTCCAGGTGGTCTAGCTGGAACAAAGGACTTTCCTGCTCTTCCTCGAGGGGTATCTGAACAGCTCAACCCAGAGCTGCCCCTCCATCTGCTGAGGCTCCCTGAAATACAGTGAGTGGAGGTGACACCTTGAGGGTTGCTGACAGAAGGTGTTAGGCCAATGCAGGTCTTCCAGGGAGAAGCAGAAAGGCTTTTTCTGGCTGTGGTGCAGGCTAGCAGTGCTGGGGTCATACACATGCACGCATGCCCACACACTCCCCAGAACCAACCAACCAACTACTCCAAAACAAACAAAAAAACCCCAGCCCAAACACAATAAACAAACAAATCACCCCCACCCCAAAACCAATAGAAAGCTATGCCTGGCAGGCATTGTTTTAGATCTTCAGACTTTTAAAGCAGATACTAACTACAGAAAATCCTTCTAGCCTTATTTGCATATTTGAACGTAGAGGCTTTTTTTGTCTGTGTTACTCTCCCTCCCATGTTTTCCTCAAATAATTAAGAAAGTACCTTACGTGAGGTGAGGCATTTGACCAAGAGGTCTGTGCTGAGAACAAGATGGGCATCCATAAGACGGAAGATAGGAGAAAGTCTTGTGAGTCTCATCCAGCCCTGGATTACACCATTTTGATTTTGCTGTATTGTTTTCTTCTTGGTAATTTCTTATGAAGGGTCTTTTGTATTTATTTTGTGCATAATTCTCATTAGTGGCATTTCAGATGAAACTAAGAATTGATGAGAAATCAGACCTCTGACCTAGGAAGTTTGTCATGCACTTACAAATACAGAAGGAAATGAACGTGCTCAACTTAGTAATAAAATACATAAAATGTGTGTAGAGTATCTGGTAATTTATTTTAAAGTGAAGAAAGTAATCCTGAGAAAATAAAATACACATATTTCCCTCTGATAGTAAATTCCTTTAGAAGACTTTTTCTCTGAACTGAACTACAGTGGTTTATATCATTTCTTACCAAATAATATGTTCTCCCTTGGTAGATATCATATCATAAAGTCTCAAATTGGGATAATTTGATACAATGGAACCAGAAATAAATGAAACCTGACAAATCTGTCATAAACTGTAAGTTCTAATAGAAGCTTAATCTAAGCTTTCATGACTTTGTCAAAACCAATAACGTAACAGCAGTTAGCTTGGAAACTGGCTGTATCATACTGCAGGATTGCAAAGGTTAATGGATTTTTTAAGACTCGGCTGTGAAGTTGTACATATTTTTAAAATGTCTTTAGCAGAAGGGATATATTTGATTGATTGATGAAAAGACGATATTTATTTATTTATTTTTTAAAAAAGATGTTCTTTTAGCGCTAATATAATAATTCCTTTATTGAATACACTACTGAATGTGACAGTGATGACTGGATAGAATTTGGGCGTGAAGCGAGTAGCAGCTATATTCTGTTTCCGTTCCTCGGTGGCTGTTGCACTCATTTCAATGTGCGACATGTTTTGTGCCTTTTACTTGAGTGGTTTCTCTAAACGGCAGTGATCATAATGCGGGTTTAGGGACCCCAAATGAATTCCCAAGATTTTAGTCAGTCATCCTTGATCTTTTTTACCTGTACCTGTCAACTCTGTCCCCAGTGGCGGCACCATTCCTTTCTTTTCCTCCCTGTGCACTTGTAAAAATTATTTCTAATGAAATAAATTCAGTGTTGGTGCACCCTCATAAGGCGGAAACCCAGAATTTTAGCAGAATTAGACTTTCGACATTGCACCAGAATTCTTGATTCATAGATGACATGCATACAGAATCAAAGGCATTTGTGACTGTCAACATCCAGAGACGCTGGGGATATCACAGCTTTGTAGCAACCGGAATAACAGAAATATTTCTGTTAAAAGAATGTTTTAGAATTGTCAAAGTGCTTTAGGAGAGCCTTTCTTCCTTAAAATTCAGTACAATTTATGTGATTTGAGGCAGTTTTCAGTTTCAGGTTTTTTTTTTAAATTATTTTTGTACACTCAGAGCCACCTCAAAAAACAAAAGCTTTTTTTTTTAGAGGGCAGGAGATTTTACGGCAATTGTGACTTAAAGTAAAATGAAATTGTGAACTTAAGGTTGATCTCAAACTGCTGCCATCTTTGTATTAATTAAAAAATCCAAAAGGTAGAAAAAATTTTAAGTGGTAAAAATTAAACTTTTCTGCAAAAGTAGAAGTAAAAAATCCACTCCAACTTTTCTTCTCACACTAAGAAAACTCTTGTGTACCACAGGGAGCAATATTCACTCATTTCTTTAAAGGGCTTAACTTTCCAATCATTGAACCAACATAGAACTAGTAAATATGCTTATATAGTACACTGTGGTAATTATATCCTTTTGTATTTATGATGTAGGATGAACTGTGGATATCTTGATTCCACAATGGGTCTATGTTACTTGGAAAGCAACTCTTACATCTAGGAGACTTATCTATGACTATTGACTAGATGCATATTTTATAGGAAGGCTGTAAGTGTTTTTCTCCCTTTCAACAACAATCATTCAGAAAAATTTCATTTATTAAACAGTGATCCATTTGCTTAAAGTAAATCCGTAGCAGATGTAGTTATCTCTGTCTTCACAAAGGTCACTTCAGGTCTAATAGTAAGTTCCTCTTCCAAAAATATTTCTTCTGGCATATTAAAACAGTGACATAAAATGCTTCTATGGTGGCAACCGTGACTTGAGGTAGTACAACAAAGCATAATTCCTTATTGATAGTGATGTAAATAAAACCTTATTTAAGGTTTCTGGTTTTGTTTCCAATGTATTTTTCCTCTCTTTAAAGAAAAAATACATCTTAGAACCTTTTGACTGTAATCCCTGTCCTCTTTGTCTACCTTCCACTTCAAATGGACCAAAAAGCAACTATAAGACCCCGCATTAAACTAGGAACATAGAGATGCATCAGTTTCTAAAAGAAATATTTTTTTTAATGCTTGCAGGACCAATGATAAATTCTGGACTCTCTAGGAGGAAATTGGATTCCAGTGGTTTAAAATGCCTTTGTATGCTTTTCTTTTAGGAGGAGGAGGATGTCAAAAGCAGTTGTGCCTGGGGTTTCAGGTCAAGTTTCCTGGGGTTGTCTGCAGGGCTTGCTCCTCTTAGCTGATTGTTGAGCACCTCCTTGTAAGATAGCCACCATATGGTTGTCACGTACAATAACCATGCTGGTTCACTCCCTGTACAACTGGGAAAGGGTCTGCTACAATGTTGTTATGCTGCATTAGCTCAGTTCCTGGTGGCAAGACTGAAACCAGTGTGAAGGTCACTCCTGACAGGTAGTATTTGTTGATGTATCCTTTAGGAACTTAAATCAGAGCACTTCAGCTTGATAAATCTACGTGTTTCTGAGTTTTTCTGGTAGCTCAAACAAATTTGAATTGTTGTATTGCATGTATTCATACATTCTATATATTTCATACTATTATAGCTTTAGTAAGGCACTGAGCTGTGGAACTTCTGCTTATATATGCTCATATTGTGGATATTTAAAAATTATATGATGTATCTTTGGCCATGCTGTACAGGGGCTAATGTAAGTATTTCTCACAGGTTTGGCTCAGTGGCAGGGGGATGCAGGCAGGAGAGTGCTCTCTGCTCTGGGGGCTTTGGCCAGTCAAACCTATGGAGAAAGGACAGAAGGCAAAGACAGGCAAGAGCCTGAGGTTCTTTGCAGATGCTCTGCACTTCTTAAAATTGATTTCTGTGCTCAGCTGTGAAATAACAAGAGATAAAGGATTTAGATTAACATTTTTTTGGGCAAGACTTTATCTTCTTGGACAGATAGGGTCAACTCATTACAGATGTGGGTGGTGTTTTTTTGGTTTGCTTTAAATTTAATGCCAGCCACACATCCTTGGATAACATAAAGCATTAGAGAAGCTTGTTTGAGAGTTAGCTCATGGGATGTCCTTTGCACCTCCTAGATCTCTTTCTGTCTCCCTTGCCATTTCCCATCTCTGTCTGGCCAGTTCTCTGCTGCCTGCAGCCTGTGTTACCCATGGGAAGGTTGTCTTGGAGCTATTTGGGAGATGCATGTGTGCTGCATGGTAGGACAAAATGGAGTATTACAGGAGAAGAAAAGAAACCAAACAATAGCTTCTTAAGGTAGATTTATTTACTATTTTTAAAGGGGTGAAACTGTTACATTATTTTATATTAGCTGGCAACTTGACCAGCATCCTTATTCTGAGGTGGAAAACTATTGATTTAGCTGAAGTCAAGAGACAGCGATGGAGATGACAAGGCTGTAGCAGTGAGGTTATGCAGAGTCTAAGGTGCATTTTCGAGATTTGTAAGGATAACCTGGTAGTTGTTAACATCGTTTCGTTGGGGACTGGCTTTTTTTTTTTTTTTTTTTTTTTTTTAATCAGAAAGCATAGAGTAAATAAAACCTGCTGTCCCTGTGTGTTGAAGGAGGGGGGAAGGGATGATGTGGTATGTTCCTGATGTGGTTCTTTTACTGAAGCCAATAGAAGAAGTCCAGCAATAAGAGTTCTTAAGGTAAGCTGTGTCTTTCTAGGTATAAAAAGGCAGTGACACCTACCTATTTCAACAGTGCGAACACCAGTCCTGCTGTCAGCTTAAGACTAAAAGGCAAGACAGATGTTGTTTTTGTAATAAATTCATAAGTATTTTTTTAAGCACATAAATTTAGTCAAATGATTTGTGAAACAAACTGTAAAATTGGTGTATGTGAGACATCTGGCTCATGCTTAACTTTTAGTTTGCAGTTGGTATTTTATGCATGACAGCAAATAGGTGATCATGATTGAGAGTCTTTCAAAAACATCAGGAAAAATTACAAGTTTCTGAAACTCTAATGGTAAGGGGATGATTTATTTATCATAATTGATGTTTTCTCCAGCTCTTCGATAATCATCATTTCTAAAACATATTTTACATTTTATTTCAGGCTTGTAAATATGGTAATTCTGAGGTAGGAAGTTAAATGTTGAAGTAGAAAGGAATGTGAGTGGCAATGGGCTGCTTGTTACGTCTCGTTTCTCTGTGTTGAAAATTTGCGAAATTCAGTGAAAATGTTGCAGAAATTAATCTTACTTGTCACCTGCTTTTATTACAGAGGGTTTAATAAAAATCTTTACAGTATCTGTGTGACTGAGCTTTGCTGCATGTTGGATGGCCCTTTGCTCTTAAAGGGCTTGAGGAGGGGGGTTCATTCTCTTCGTGTCTTAACACTGTCAGCATGTAACATGACAGCTGCAGCCTTTTCCACTGAAAAATTAGGTGATGGTAGGGCCCTCTTTTTGTATAGATTAGATTATAAAAGTTATTTATATAGTGTAGTGATTGGAATGCTTGTTCTAAAAGAGGAAACTTTGATTCAGTGCCTTTTTCGACCCAGGGGACTCACAAAAGCCTGACAAAACATCTGTGTGAAAGAGCGCAACTCCTTTAATCCAGTTTCAGAGAATTTGGCTGGAGAAGTCTCCAATTCTGGTCTTCAGGGCTTCATTTATTTGATTTTAAGTGCCAGTTAGGTGAATTGTGTGTAAATAGTTTAGGGAATTGTCTTGGGTATCCCCTCTTTCAGCAGAATGCCTCTGTCACTGCGCTACAAATTGCTTTGGGTTGTCTTTTTGTGGCTTCATAAATCCTGTGTTCTTCAAAGTGGATCTGAAAGGCTGATGTGGCTCTTGCCTTGTTTGTTTCTGCTCCTGCCTTCCCTCGGTTAGCTTTCTTCTGGAACACTGCTTTGCTGAGTCAGGGATTGACCCTGTGTCTTAGGAAGTGTTGTAGCCCTTACACTGTTAAATGAAATGTAATATGTATTTAAAAAAACCCCACCCCAAAACAACCCTAACAAACAGTATTAAAAAAGAGACTTGGGCACCTGAAGTAAGGAAGGATGTAGAGTCCTGAGTCCCACGTGCATGTGGGTGTCAGACTGAAGGCTTCAGGGAGACCCTAACCACAGGGATGGGAGCAGTTTTAGATGCCTCGGCGTCCTGCGTGTGGGTATGGTACCCACTTTGCCTGGCACTTGCTTGATCCTGTGACTTACATGCCAGAGCTCCTAACTTGTATTACGCACTACTTAAAGAGCCTAGGCATGAAGTGCAAGGCTGCAGAATTGCTGCTTTCAGAGCCAGGCTTTAGGTTTTAGACCTCCACAACGTCTTGATCCACTGCAGTCTTCTATTAAACATCTCTGTCACGAAAGGGGAGTAGTCTAATAGCTATCACTACGTTTTTTAACCAGGCTGAGGAGAGTCATGCCCAATGAATTCCTTGCAGAAGCAGCAGCCTTACCACAGCACTGCTGCATGTGTATCTTTCTGGAAACTGTGCTCTGGAGGATGAAGCAATATTCTCTAGAAGAAATTATGTGCCGTCTTTATTCTGGTAAAGCAGAATGTGAAGCTGCTTGGCAGTAGATTTTTTTTTTTTAACATTTTTGCAGAAACAACCCAACAGTTATCAAGTTGACCACTGAATAGACTAGTGCATGTGCTTTGTGTACATGTTAATGCTTGTATTGAAATTGTCACAGTTTTTCATTTTCATCTTACACCAAAAAAAAAAAAAAAATCCAGAAAGCTCTACACAGATTCCTTTGGATGGTTTTCTCCCATATTAATGTCTGCTTTACTTGCATCTGCTGACAAGTATCCTCAGGAAAAGAAGTGTGTTAGGAAATGTCTAATTGTGATGTTTCCACAATGTGACAAGAAATCAAAACCTGTACGGACCATGGGCCTCAGTGCAGAATGAGAGTCAGGCAGACACTACTATCATCTGTAGCACTGATGGAAAAGCAGAGAGTAAACTGTACACATCCACAGAAAATAATATGGGCCAACACTCTCTCCGTGACCTGTCAGGAATAGAAACAATCACTGTTCAAGTGTCATTTAGTTAGACTTTCAGTCTGTTGGCCGCTTGGCTCTGTGATTCTCAGCCAGTCTGAGAAAATTAATGTGAAATGGACGTCTGTAATTAGGGTGACTTCGGTGGTTTGATAGTCTCTTCAGCCTTTCCCAGTGATAGGTGGAGGAGCATTTCCCCCCCGCCCTGGTTCTTCTAGGTTAAGAAAGCAAACACTAGAATAGTCTCCTGGGTCCTTTGAGGTGCACATCTTTAGGCACTTTCTTGCCTTATCCGGAGTGACTTCAGTGACCAGTTAGGTGAATTAGGAGGCTCCTGGCCAACGAGAAATGCAGTGTGGAAGTCAGAATAATCAGTTCTGGATGATACCTTGTAATTGCAAACTAAACTCTGCATTTGGGCAGTAGTGATGAAGCTTAACTGTCTTCAGTGAAATTGTACTAGTTCTAGTAAAGGGGAATTTAGTCTTACAGCTGAGTCAGTTGTGTGGATAATATGTATCACAACAACATCCATCTGTTTTCAGCTCAAAAAGAAAATGCTGTTCTGCTAGTCAGAGTAAAGACTTCCCAGATGTTGAATATGGGAGATAACAGCTGACTGCAGAAGGCAAAACTGATGGAACAATGTTTGTGGGTTGGGTTTTTTTGTTGGTTTTTTTTTTTTTTGGGGGGGTGTTTGGGGTTTTTTTGTGTGTTAGTGTGGTGTTTTTTTTGTTTTGTTTTGTTTTGTTTTGTTTTTTAATGACCAACTAGCTCTTGGTGCTCTCCATGCCCGGATGGGTGGAGGACAAAGCTGTCTTCACCCTAGAGTCACAGGGTGCCCTGCGCTGCACTGCTGCTTTTCTCCTCTCTGCTTCCTAAAGCTGCCCCCTCTTTTCACAAATTCCTGTTGCAGTGCTTCATTAAGGACGAAAACATGCTCTTACAGAACAACTCACATCATTCTGTGTCAACCTTACATAGGTTGTTCCAGTTTCTGTTACACTTAGCGGGCTGCCATCACATTTTAAAGCAATGATGTTTCGTAGTAACTGTACTGGGAAAACCAAGAAAGGTCTTTCGGGGAACTAGTATTTGGCTTGTCTTAGTCAGAATGCGCTAGTGGGTTATCAGTAATTGAAATTATATATTTTTTTCCACACTGGTGTCTCGACAGGGATGAAAGTAGAAATCATCAGCCTCCTGATTGTCTGATTATGTAAAACCATCAGCAAACCAAACTGGGTATGATAGGATTATGTATGCACATATATTTTGCTCGAGAATAGTTTTATAAGGTTTATAAAGCAAGATGTTGACTTTCAGCTTTAGGTCCTAGTGTTTTGGAGACTGAGTAAGAAAAATACCAACAGTCTTCCAAACATATATTTTTGATGCTGTTACAAGTCTCAGTGGTCAGCTTCTTAATTAAAAAAAAAAAGGCAAAATTATTAGATTGACAAGGCAGGAAGATTTTTCAGCCTGTTGCCCAAATGGAAACTGAAGGAAATGTCTTGGGGTATCCTCTACTGAAAGAATTTTTGGGTTTGGATTAGCTCTGGCCTGTCTGTACAAAATACCTATTAGTAGCAGTTCATTCAGTTAGACATAAGAAGATAGAGATGCATGGCACTGCTCTTACCCTGGAGGGCTGGGGACTCCTGATTCGAGTCTAACAGAATGAAGAAATAATTATGAAGCCTAGAGGTCATTGCTATATAAAGTATTAACATACATATAGACAACAACTTACTCTTTTTATAATTATAATCTATCTGTCATGAATACTTTTGTACTTACTGTCTGAAATTGCAGCTTTCCTTTTGCTCTCAGGTACTCTCTTTAGACTGACTGTTTGCTCTAGTGTATGAACTTGGTACTACATTAGGCTTAAAATTCTTCCATTTTATGTAAAAGGAAGTTTTCTTAAGGAAAAAAAGGTACAATGGATTCATGTGTTGTCTTAAAACATCTCTTTATTTTTAAAATGATAACTTTTCAAAAGTACAATAAAATAGTGAAATAAAGTGCATTTAAATACCACTTGTGAAAGTTCTCTGACAGTCAAAATGAATGATAAAAATAGTCTGCAGTGTCCACTGCAAATGTGAAAAGTTGTACTTTTCTTAATTATAAATACAAATGAATGCTTTCTCTTTCACTCATCAAATAAATTTAACCTGTGCACCCCTGTAATAAAAATCTATGTTAAAATGCCCAGATTACTACATGGCAGCAGTATGTTATTGCTGCTGTATAACTGATAGACCTGAATTCTCTGTCTACTTTCCCATAGACCCTGTTATAGTAAATTTTATGGAAAAGAAAAAGCTTTGTTTCTGAGACAAAACAAGTTTTCACCAGTATTGAGCAGGTTTTCTTGGGAATAGGTGTTGAGAGTGATTTTACTCCCTCTTAATGAAAGCCTAAGTGAAGGAGTTTTATGAGGGAGCACTTCAGAGCTGAGGTGGCCTGTAATTCAGTCCCAGATCCTCAGCAGGCCTTGGGGCTGCATTAGAACTATCCTTTGCAGGTTTATATTCTTCCCTTGGGGACTGGATGGGCAGCCTTTATCCCCAGGGCTGTCTGCAACACAAAGCACCAGCTTCTCAAGAGGGTTTGTTACTGAAGGCTAAGCCTGAAAGAGAGACCATGATTGCCCAATTCATGCCAGCTATGTTTCCCTGCACTACTCTGAAAAATGACTCTTGTTATAGTTAGATTTTGTGAATGGGACTGAAGAAGTCCTCCAAAGTTCTTACTGATTTTGGCCTTAAGACATGGAGTTGTCTGATCAGAAGCTGTCTGAAGTACATTGGCAAAAGAAATAAAGAAGTTGCTGGACTCATATTGTAATAGGGAGTTGATGTTTTTGTCTTAAAAAAAAACCCAAAACCAACCTCACAGAACCCAGCCAAACAATTGACCGAACAAAAACCACAACACAATCCCTCAAAAGCAAATGAAAAATGCTAATCTCAAAAACAACCCTCTGGTGTCTTAATAGAGATTTGATTTAGGATTTCTTTAGGTGTTATCATGGGGATTTGTCCCTTTTCTTTCTTTTTTTTTTTCTTTTTTTTCTTTCCTCAGCAGTCCTCTTTCAAGCTAATGGATTTCAGCAGAGAAAATTTTCTACAGTGAAGAATCATAAATCTTATGCTTTGACCATTTTAGAATGCCCTCATGTGAGGGATTGTTACGAGCAGAGAATCAAACCAGCAGCTCAGCTAACACCAGGACAATTTCTCTGAAAGTGCTGCGTTGTCCTCTGAAGTTTCTTCTGTGCGATACAGAGACACCAATTTCTGGTTTTAGATCAATTTTTAATGTGCATTTTCTGCTGCAGTTGCTAATGAACTAAAGATAATTATTTGGCCACATGGTGCTGACTCTCTTAATTTCAGTAGGAAGAAATGGATCATATGAGGGAAGAAGGGGAAATGCACAGTACAGACTAAAAAGCAGATCCTGTGATTATCTCTGCCCCCCCCCCCCCCCCCCCCCAAAAAAAAAGAAGGACCAATGAAGTTCTGCATGAGAACCTCAGAATGTCATAATTCAGCTGCTTCTATATTATGCAAGCTGAAGAGTTTTAGTGGATGATTTGCAGTCATGCCTGAGTGAAAACAGTTACCCTGTAAGGTGCCAGCTGAAACTGCTTGAGAGTTTTGCATTTATTATTAGTCTGTTCACTGCATGAATGATGGTGTGGGATTAACCTACTACTGGATTTGAGAAATGAACTTTCTCAATATACTTTAAATAGCATTCACCAGCAACTTCCCTCGTTGCTTGAATTCAAGAACTAATGTTATTTCTTGACACCAATGCTTAGTTATTATGTGCAAACCAGGACGGAGGACGACTCAGATTACTGAGTGAATGTGTTACTTTTAGGTGAATCTGTATTATGGGTTTTGCAGGTGCCATGCTATGTAAGTGTGTTTTTCACAGATTTAGAGAGACTTTAGCAAGTTATTGATTGAAATAACCTGGGTTTTTTAAGAGCTTGGGAGTCAAGCTGACTTGCTCATGCTCAAGACCTACTAGTGTTCAAATAGTCTTACAAGACCAACTGTGCTCAGTTCTGTTTTCCTGCAGAAATTACTGGGAACAAAGTAGTAGTAAAAACATACATGAACTGTATGCTGTTAAGGAATCAGTATTTATTACCTTCACATTTGAAAGTCTTGGCTGAAGCTGTGTGTAGCTCAGAGTAACAGTCGGCTGAGCAAAATGTTGTGTATGGGGGATATGTGTCTCATGCTCATGGGCTCTGCAGCAGCCATTGGCTTTGGAGAAAGGTAGGGGGAAATCACAGCTGGGAGAGTCACGTGTGCATAATCTATCTATAGCTGTATTGCACAAATAAGAATGAGACAAATAGGACATAATGTTTATTATTTAATCAAAATAGGGCTTTAATTAACAGATACTTTGTCTTCTGGATGGAAGTAGTAGTACTTTCTTACAGTTTTACTTGGAAAGTTGTCTTCTCAATTGAACTGCAATGTATCAATTTAGGAATTTATTTTGCAAATATCCTTTTAATTTTCAAATTATGCTTCTGAGTCCCAAAGGGCAGGGCACAACTTTGTAAGTGTGTCTTCACTCTTGATCATTTTCATTTATGTTTTTTTCAGAGCAAAGGAAATACTCTCCATTTTCTGGAAAACTAGTAGTTCCTAGCTGTCTTCAGAACTGGGATTGAGTTTTCCATTGTGGTTGGCATTTGCCTGTGTAACTTCTGTGGATGCTGGCTGGAAAGAAGGATGGATCCTTTGGTTCTTGCTGGGACAATGTATATCAAGAGTCTCACGACATAACTATGATTTTTGTCCATCAGAATAATTTAAGTTTATCTGTTTTCCTTGTTTAACTCACAAATTAGCTATTCAGAATGTTTTTCTGCTCTGAAATTCTCTCTGTAGAGAACATTAATTTGCAAGCAGCATCAGGAATTTAGCAGCATACATTTCACGGTTGGCAGGGCTGGTGTGACTCCAGAGAAATAGTTGTACCCTTCTATAGTTATTTCTCTGCATGTTCATTTTGTAATCGATGAAATATCACAGCGTGTAAATCAGATACATTTAACATGACAGCAGCATCTTTCACCCCAAAATCTTTTTTTTCCATGCCTGGTGCTCTTGCTGTGTAAACTGGAGAATTCCAGCTTCCTCCTCCTTCCAAAACTGAAGACTAGATCCTTTTGCTGTTACTGAGATAGTCAAGAGAGCTCAGCTGCAATGTTAGTAACCATCTGCCGTGCTGCCAAGCTCAAACATTTAAAAAATCACAATGTAAAGTTAGTTTATTTGCTCTTTGAAGTTTACATTCCAGTTTATTATCACAAACGATGTTCTCCAGCATTTTCGTAACTATAAAAATGAAAACTTGAGGGTCACCTGATCTGATAAGAAATTTGCTTGTGATGAAATTATAATTAGTATTTGAAATACTCAGACATGGCCTCCTGGGATAACCTTCATGAAGTGTCCATAAATGCAGCACGGTTCAGTTTGTGCAGTGAAGAAAGTGAAAATACTTAAAGTAGTAGATTGAATTCTCTATTTAATGAAAGATGGTTTTAGGAATTAGTTTTCAAGAGGCCAGATGCTCCTGAGAATAGGTTCATAAGTCTGATTCAGTATTCAAACCAACATGAGCACTATTGTGGTACTCAGCTGTAAGAATAAGAACATGTTGGAGGAGGAGAAGTGTGGACCAATACTTCTGAAAAATCTCAGTGGTGTAGCAGCACAGCAGCAGAACTTCATGCCTGGAGGATGCCACATGCCTCTGGGTGCCTGTTCTTGCTGTGGGTGCATCCCTCTCTGTGACTGTGGGATGCTCCCTGAGGCTGTAATGAGGCACTGCCATAAAAATCTGCCTGCGTTTCCATGGGTTTTGCACAATAGTGAATCGTGAGGAGAGACCTTTAAAAGTACTGGAGAGCTCAGGTATTTTTAATGTGTGCTTATATGAATAAGTGCTACCTAGAGGGTGAATTTTTTTCTATATTAGCAGCTCTTGCTGGCCCATCCTGCAGTCTCTAGGGGCAAAGGCAAAAGTAATACCTCTGTTCTCTACGCCAGTGTGAACTTTTTAGCCACTTGCAAGGCAAGTCTGTTTGGGGTCTTCAAGGAAAGATAAAATTCTCATTGGAAAAGGAAGGGGAGACCTTGAGAGTGATTCATTTGATAAGGGAAGGATGGAGTAAGAATATCTACAGATAAGACAAGTGCATCTCACTATGTGATTCATTTCAGCGCAGAGTCTGATGAAGTACTTATGCTGAGATATATTATCCCAGAGATTTACTGTAAACATTTTGTTGGCTGTCTCCAAGGGAACCCTTTTTTCCCCTGTTTTCCCCTAAAATATATATTTATTTTTAGAAAAAAATCAGGTGTTTATGATGGACATTGTAAGTTGGAGCGAAGTGAACTCTGAAAATTGGCAGATTTCTTACAGTTGGGGGCATCATTTGTTGCTAATGAGGGAATGTAGTTAAAACTTATATTAATATTTAATTGAAGAAGATTCATGTAAACCCCAGCTGTGACCGTAAAAATCGGCTTTTTTCTGAGAGAAATAAAAGCAGTGGTTCCCTATGGTCTCATTTGATTTCTTTATTCAGCAGCCACCCATATGTTAGCATACATCTGTGTAGCCTTTTGTATACTTGCAGAATAGAATATGCAGTGCTCAATCTTACTTTTGTGTAAAATGCTAGTGGCAAAATCGCATATTGTAGGACTGATTATGTTCAAAGGTTTTAAATAACCGTCATGAGGTTTTTTTTCTTTGTCATATTGTTGGCTGCAAGAATTGTACATAAACAAATGTACAGCAGATGGCACTGTGCTGTAACCGTAGAATGAGAGGTTTGGGTAGAAAAAATGTGCTCATTTACAACTTCTGCCTACAGATGGAATTCATATTTTCTTGTCAACAGTGACAGAAGATTAGAAGGCCGAGGTGTTTTACAGCAGAATTGTGTAAACTTCTGTAGCATACATATCAAGTAAAGCTTTGGTGGGTCTTCAGTAATGATATTCTAATGATCTTTCCAGCTTTCAATGAGGCTGTATGGCTAAATGCCTGAGAGCTTAGGTGTTACTGAAAAACAGTGAAATTAAAGTCAGTCAACACACAGAGCTTTCTTCAGCTGTGCAACAGCAGACCAAAGTGCACAGAAATTTTAAAGAAGAGAATTTCCCCAAGACCTTCTTCAGCTGGCTAGGAATTGCCAGGACAGAGTGTGGAGAACTTACTGTAAATGGTTAAAAATTGTTCTAGAACTACCTTTAACTTGCAGTTCAGATTTTTTTTTTTTTTTTTTTTCTTTTCCTTCAACTGGTAAAAACAACCACCAAGATTACTCTGTAACATCCTCAGGTAACTCAGTGGTATATTGATCTATGTATTTGTAGTTGAAATACAGAGAATTCCCTTTTTGCCCAGGGAAGTTGTGGATGCTCCATCACTGTATGTATTCAGGAACAGGTTGAATGGGGCTTTGGGCAGCCTGGTCTAGTGGGAGATGTCCCTGCCTGTGGCAGGATGGTTGGAACTAGATAATCTTTAAGGTCTCTTCCAACCCAAATCATTCGATGATTCTATATCCGGCATATATCCCACAACAGTTTGTCAAATATAGGGTAACCAGGATGTAAACTATTTACTTGTATTCAGGTGAGAGATGTGATAGTGCTAGGCGGTAATTTTCAAAGTATTTGACTGACTTACTAAAAACATTTGTCATGCATTTTAAGAAAAAAAAACAAAACCCAAACCCACAGTGAATGAAAATCATACAGAGAAAGGAATAAGCTGAGGTGTGGCAAATTTTCAAATAATGGAATAGACTGTGCCAGACAAGTAAGGGGAAGATAATAGTCTTATCTGCTGAGAATTCCACTTCCAATCTAACTCCTTTGTGTCTAAGAACTGTCATAACAGTGTGTGAAAGAGAAATGTCTTCTCATTGTATGTATCTCAATTCATGTGAAAACTTCAGTGTCTTGAGTCTCATCCAGAAAGGAGTAAGAAGCCTGTAAAGACTTTAAAGTAATTTCTGCTGATAACAGTCAAACAAACAAGACACTGCTGTGTGTGTTGACAGCAGTTTCCAGGAGTTTCTGGTTTCTGTAGTCACAGTCAAAGTCTACTCCAGAAGAAAAAAAATATTTTTTTTATTATTATGTTTTTTTTTTTTTGGCTCATTTTTAGATGAGCACCATTTAAAGTTTTGCCAGAGTGACATTTGGACATGTAGGGGCAACTGAGGCTCTAGGAAATGTGCCAAAACTAAGGATAGTGAGAAATGACTCAGAGTCACTGTGATTCTGTCATCTCATTGGAATTTGCTCTTTCAACTAATTATAGCCTTGACTGCCTTTTGTAGTGAGTTGAGTTGACAGCACTTTGTGATCCATAGCGATAGATGACTTGCGAAGGCTTAGGGGGTGCAAGTTTTCTTTGTCATTCGTGCCTCAAAATTGGAAAATCTGGGTCAATCTAAAAAGCAGAAATTCAAGTACTTAAAGATCTTAGCATTATTTCAATTTGATGACTTCTCAGTGTCTCTTCTGAAAGTGGAGAGCATCTTTGCAAACTTTGACCTGCAGCCAACAAACCCCTCCTTGTGAAGGTTACTGGTGTGTGTCATCTTCAGCCTAGTTCTTCTGCTTCCCAAGGGGTCTTGTGGTCAAGCCATGAACAGATCTGGGTCTTAGGAAGTAAAATTGAAATATGAGTGGAGGAGTCATTGTCCTTTTCAGAACTGATGAGGCCCAAGCAGAAATAGTCAGCCAGTTTGAATGCTGGTACATTTACCAGTTTGCATTCTTTGGTTGGTCAGGAACATGCCTCGTGGTTGTAACGGATTTAGGAATAATCTGCTGTGTAGGACTGTAATCCTTAGGTTACTCCATAATGTCCTAGGTGGCTGTAATCCTTAAAATTCTCTTTAAAATAGCAATTCTTAAATTTTCATATGTCATTGTGACTTGAGGAGTGGAATCAACAGTGTAGTTGTTCATAAGGCACATAATAACAGCTGATCAGGATAACAACGCTTGAACTTTTAAGAACAATATAGTCATTAGTAACACAGTCTGGGAAACTATCGAAGCAAGTCTGAACTGGTAAAAGACCAGTAGGCATGCCAAAAATTGGAAAGGTGAAAAGTACAATTAAGAGGAAGACTTTGATCTTCCTCCCAGAGACCACGGGGGGATGACAAGAGCCCACTACCATGAGGATGTGCGAATGCGATAATGGGCGGAGAGTTATGATAATGATTCTTGGAATTCTACTGAATATGTAATAGGTTTCCTGGAAATATAATGCTTATGTATGTAATCTTTCTATAAGAATTGGTTGTTGTTGAACCCCAGCACATGTTAGGAGGAGAGATCCCCCACGTGCCCGGCGCTGTAATAAACATAAAGCAGGTGCTTTATAACCTTCCACGGGTTGTAGAGTTCGTTTCCACAAGTCAATTGCATCCTTATTTAGCATTATAAACAGAATGTAAGTCTGAGGAAGGTGTTTGATTCTTGTACATTTGAGTATATAGGACTTAAAAAAGATACTTAAAGTTCTGTTTGCTTTGCTATTATCAGAATCAGAAATCTGAAGTGGGAATATGACCAAGAATGCGGTGAATGGAAGGAATTAAGTTTATTGTTAATAATCATGGAGTGGTGCAGATAAGGTCCTCTAAACATGGCAAGTACTGCTTAAGAATGTTTTCTTCTATTTGTGCTAGTGCACTGCTGGAGATTAAATCAGGTTGTATTTACAGTGAGTTTAATAGCCTTCCTTGTTTAACTAAAGTGGTGTGTGATGTTAATCACAACTCGCTTCTGAGAACTCTCCATTAAAAATTGACAGTGATACACATGGGTAAATTCTTATGTGTAAATCTAGAAGGAAATTAATCAACTGCATGATCCCGAGAAAGGACACTCAAGGGCTTTATGAGTTTGCTGTTCATTGCATTGATTATTGGGGTCTCTTCTGAACATATTCCTCTGATTTGTGCTGCTTGCCAATTCGTCATGGCAATAGTTAAGTGACGTTTTGCTAGCTCAGCTTTCTTGTCCACGCTGGATTTGTTGCAGTAATTGAAGGTGATTCCCTTTTACAAAGTCAACATTTCTCTAGAGAAGGTTATGTACTGCTAGTAATGATGGTCTGCAGTATTTTAATAGTGAATTTGTCTTCACCTGCAATTCCTTCTGGTTTAAAAATATGTATAAAGTATTTTTTAAAATAAGAAAAATTAATACATTCTTCCAAACTTTACATTTTATTGATGATTAAGCAAACCATTGCAAACTGAAATCAGGTGGGTTTTGTATTGATTTGTACCTTGTATGTATTTTGGTTGTGGCACTAAGGTTTTTGCAAGAAGTAAATAATTGAGGAAACATTTGTTTCAATTCCTTTCCATGTCTTATAAGGATGGACAGGGAGAAAACTTGAGGAAAAATCATTAAGTAATCCAGATAAAAGATACTTAATTGACTTTTCCCCCATTTGAATCCAGGGAAGTTCTGATCAAGGAAAAACAAATCTTCGTCCTGTGATGAGTTTCTAGTCATGTTGTGCTTATTGTTAGTGCCCAGACTCCATAGGGTAAATTATAGGAAGATGTTTCTGTCCTTATTGAAATTGATTCATGGGATGTAAAGTAGTATTGATTTTGGTTTTGAATGTCCTAGATTATTTAAATAGAGGATCTTTAGTGCATGTTTATGTAAATGAATAATATAAAAGGCTTTTCAGCTTTTATTTTTTGAAGATGTGCATTTCCCCTGATGAACTGGTATCCAGAAACCCTGCTCAGCATGTCATGCAATTCCTGAGCTGGGGGGAGCCAGTAACTTCCTGACATGGATAACTAAGCACTGCATGAGATCTTTGGTCTATGGAAATTACTTGGGGAAGAGAAAAAGAAATCAAAAATGAAGGGTGGGGAAGTCAACTGCTGCTTGCTTGGCTGTTTTCTTCTAAATCTCCCAACATGTTTTCCCAAGGAACTAGATGGTGTGATTTTTGTAATTCCTCAGAAGTTTGATGTATCCATGTTGTAAAAGGGGCCAGATGCATCTGTGGGGTGGTAAAGGGTTTTGAGGAGCTGGTTGTGACCTCTTCTGGGTCCCAAGGGCTCTCTGGGTTTGTGGGAATCTCTCAAAACCAAAGTTGAGTTTCAGACATAAAGCATTCTTACAAGTCCTCTGCTCCTATGTGCAACGTGTGAGCAGAAACAGCTGTTATTTTATTAATTACCTGTACTTCATTAACAGTAGAGTTGTTTGGTTGGTTTTTTACACACAAAGCAGTAAATATTGAATAGCAAGTTAAAAAATAGTAAATGTAATTCTTTTTGTTAGCCATTTAATAGAGACAAGTCATTTATATTGATGTAACTTCTGTTTCTTTGTTCAGGGCTATTCCTCTTTTGAAGTAGCAGTGATACATAATAAATCAGGTCAATCACATAACTAATCAGCTGTGAACCAAGGCATAATTTTCTTAAGCAGGAAAACCATGCTGAAGGACTGATATCATCTCCCCCTTGATCTGAATTAAAAAAAACAACCCCCCCCAAAATATTAGTGAAGTGTAATTTAAAAACTCCATAGTCTTTTTTGCTTCCCCAATGTTGTGATCCCCACCCCGACAAAGATTGTAATAAAACTTCAGTAGACATTTCAAACTAAAATTACTGCTCAGATGGAAGCCTCAGAGAAGCAGGATATATTATAGCACTTAGTATGTAATGTATTATTTGGAATTATGGAGTGATTCAAAAAAGTCTGGCTCACAACATCAGAACAGTTGTCTCTCCTACCTTCATTTTCTTTGTGACTTGAATTCAGGTTTGTGAGATTTGCATGACATTGATCCTTTCCTTGGGCAATGCACAATTTCATAATTCAAGTGCGACATCTGCTGTAACCATTATGCCAGCTGTCCCTGCAGATGCTCAAAAATCTACAGCTTCTCAAAGATATGTATATGTCCCTGGGGTAAACTGTTTTTCCAAGAGGTAATGTATGAAGTATCTTAAAAGGGTCACTATGATGGCAGTTCTGAGCGCATAGTTCATGTAGTGCTGCTTTTCCTGACTAAAAGCACTTCTGTGTTTCACCCTGTATGGCCCATAGCAAAAACAAAAAAAAACCACCAAAAAAACCCCAACTACTAATGAAAACTCCCAAACTCTCCACAAAACAAACAAATATTAATAAAACCCCTGCTGTCCGTCTGTTATTGTTATTAAAAAAGGAATGAAGCTCTTAATAAATAAAAAAATGTAGGTGCTAAAATTTGCCAAGCAGGTCGCAAACTTCTGTCCAAGGCAGATATTTACAGATTTGGTTTCCCTGATCACCAGCCTGCAGAGGATTTACTTTACATAGAAGAGGTCCTGGATGAGCTCTTGTATCTCTCCCGAAAAGGCTCATCCCTGCCTGGATGTTTAATGGAGCAGCCACAAAAAATCTCCTGCAGTTCAGTTGGTTGTTTCCAGTTAAGCCTTGTGAATTCAGATCATCTCTTTGGGTTTGCTTGGTGCTTGTCCATGATCCCGATCAAGGCATAGACACACCATAGAGCACCACCAGGCTGTGTGCAGACTCTGCCATCTGACTGCATCTCCAATACCGAGTAAGTTGAGACCTTGCCAAACTGAGAGTCACCATTTTCATCTCTGCATTGAGGGCTTTGCAGAGTTGCTGGGCTGCAGTGCTCAGATCCTCTGAGGCAGAACCACCACATTGTTGATGGAGCTCCTTGAATGATTCATGGTTTATTAAAGAGAGCAAAAGACTTTTCAGTACATTGAAGAGTACCTTGTATTTAGACTAGATCTAAGGACTTAATGGGCCTATATTCATTGAACTGATTATTTCACATGTATTCAACAAATCATCTCCTTGCCTTAAATCAACAATATCCACAGAAAAAGGAAGGCTTTAAAGCATTTTTTTCACAAAATAATAGCTTGATAAGTAATAGGCACCCTACATTAGGAAAGCAGTAATGTTCTACATCTGAATCCATAACCCTTGCTATTTATTGCTTCTCTTTCATGACAAAGAAAGTGTCAGTTGTAGGAATCCATTAGTAAGCAATGCCTCTGGAGATTGGCATTCCTCAGAACAAAGACTTGGAACAATTCGTAACTCAAATGATCCTTTTTACTTCCCTACCTCTGCTTACTATAAGGTTGAAAAAAGTAAATACAAGTTGTGTCTAAACTGATCCTACATGAAGTAAAGATAATGGCGTTGGCTGTGAGGCTAAGCCTAAATTGGAATGGCATCCCTTTCTGTGAGTTAAGCTACCTGGATCCTACTACTGCTTCTAGTAATTTGGTCTTGCTATGGTCTCTTTTTGGTATATCCACTTCCCTTCTGAGATCCTGGCAACAGCCAGAAATCCTTTTGCTCTGCTGTCCACCATGCTTGCGGTATGGTGAATGTGGGGAGTGGGCAGGTGATTTTATTGTCTGGGTAACTCTGCTTGGAAAACACAACCAGAGAGGATATAGAGTTTATTTCTCATCAGCCCCAAAATTATAAAAAGGATTATTTTGGAACTGTAATTAGAAAATTAATTGCTTTTATGTTTTTCAAAGTGCCGTGCCTAGTCCCAACCATCTGTGCTTTACAAGTGTAGAATTTTCAGTTGGGCATTCTTGTAGTTGAAGAATTGTTTATCTAGGGGATAAAGACATTGGTTATCAAAATCTACTTCCCTTTCAAAAGGTTTTCTGGGTGATTAACTTATTCATGAAAACATGTTTTAATTTTTTTCTTGAGTGAAATCCTTCAGAATTGCAAAAAGTAGTCATTTTACCAGAAACGGAAGATAGCATATAACAAAATGCAGAGCTTAATGAGACTTAAAAATATATATTTAATAATCTGTTCATTATTTAGAATGGGGGAAAAACTTGCCAGCCCCTAGTAGTGATCTTTAATAAATGGGATGTTGATGTTCTTTTATACTTTATTAGTAAGTTATAGCTGTCAGGTGAATTTTTGCTCATTATTTCAGAAGTAGACATCGGTCCTAAATTTAGAAACAATTTCTTAAGATTAGAAGGGAAAAATCTAGCTAATGAACAGAGGTTAAACTGAGAACAATAAGTCACGTCCTCTGCTTTTCATCTTGAGATCAAGACAGATTAAAGTACTATTTTGAAAGATCATTATGCCATAAGAGAATCAGACTTCATCCTTGTGTCAGTTCTGCAGTTGGTGATGAAAAAAAAGTAAAATGAAGATGTGAAAAAGTATTTCCAAAGGAGAATATAGTATAAAGCAAATGTTGCCCGAGCCTTTAAATAGCTTGGGGCAAGAATCCCAGTCTAAGTCCCTGAAATCCATGCTGTTTAGCATTTCATTTTGATGTATTATAGACAACATAAAGTTTGCTTAGCCTAGTGGACCCAAGATTTCCTTGAAGGTTTGTGGGTGTTTTTTATCAAAGGTGTGCTTCAAAAATATATTTCAAATTATTTAGTTCTTCCTGGAATGGAAATAATCAGTCTTTTGTTGTAAGTGAATGTGAAATAAGCAGCTTTTGGGAGTAAATACCTCAATTTTGCTTCAGTTGGTGCTAGTTCACAGTAGGTATTTATGTCTATGGACAAATTCATTAAGATAGCTCACTTTGATTTTCTGTACAACTCCTCCTGTATTTTTGATGTTACACCATTTTAATCCATTTTTACACAATCCATTTACACCATTTTACTGTAGGACTCAATGTGTCTGCAGTGATCTGCATTGACCGCATGCTCTCAGCTGTGTTTAATGGGCCTTTGACCATCCTTGCTCCTTGTGCTCCTGGTGGCTTCATAACACAGGGATGTGTGCTGTTGAGTTCAAATTCAGGATTGTTGTCTGTCCCGGGTGCTGGAGTTGGAGGAGAAGAAGATTTGGAATCAGAGTAGAGCAGATGCTTGATCAAATGTGAACTGGAGTCCTGGTGCTTGTCTTGTTTGTCATTGTAGCTGTGCTAATGAGGGGTCTTTTTGCAAAAGCAGACTCTTTGGTCTCTCCTTGCATCTTCTGTTAGACTCAGCAGACAGTCTAAATGTGTTCTGTATGTTTGCAGGCAGGTGAAGGACTTGAACTACCTGCTTGTTCTCATAGATCAAGCTATTCAGAAGTAAATTAGTTTTAAAAAACCTTGTGTAACCATTGCATTTCCTTGTGTTCACAGAATTCAGTGGTGTTTAGATAAAACATTTCCCTCTTCTTGAGGCACCTCCAGAAGCCATTGAACTAGTACCTCAGATGCAGATGCCAGCACCACTGGTGTGGGTCAATCTCAGGAGAGGTGTGAGGTGTATTGAATTTACTTTTGCTGCTAGACATGAAGTTTGTATTCACAAAGACT
This sequence comes from Ceryle rudis, assembly GCA_033439905.1. Lineage (NCBI taxonomy): Eukaryota > Metazoa > Chordata > Aves > Coraciiformes > Cerylidae > Ceryle > Ceryle rudis. Next base: position 70,879 of record JAAGNO010025022.1, read on the forward strand.
GGACTAAGCACCACCTCCAAAGGCCTCGTATGTACAGTGTACAGCACAGCTGCCAAATTTCTAGACTGCTACGAGTGTGTTATCACCCATCTCCTCTACAAAATCAAACCTACTTTCCCTTCGTTGTAATAACAGATCATAATCATTTGTTACTGATGTTTATCAATTCCTGCTTGCTGGAAGAAACTTACTACAGATATTGCCACTGAGAGTTAGATTTGTAAAGGGAAACTATTACTACTGATTGGTGTGGTAACTAGCTAATGGAGGAGCTTCTTGGTTGGACTATGTTTCTCTTTACAGTTTGCTTTCATAAGATGGGATCTTATTTCTGCACTAATCCTTATTAACTGCCCTTATTGGACAGTAGCCATTTGCTCAAACAAAGGCTTATAAAATTAAAAGCTGTTTCTGAAATCTTGTTTGCCTTGCTCTGGATGCTTGTTTTCTGACTGTAGCTAACCTTTAAATTTGAAGCAGTGGGTATGAAATCAACTGTGGTGTTATTGCCACAGGGATAGAGAAAAAGCCTTTTGATTCCTCACTTAGAATTCTGTGGGAGAGAAGAGAGGTGAAAAAAGCACCAGAGCTGAACCTGTAAAGGGAAATGTACCTTTGTGCGTGTTTGACCTTTATGCCATGCAGTGGGCAACGAAAGTGATGTAATTGGGTTCCTTTAAAAATGCGTACCATTACCACCTGCAGCAGTCATTTGTCAAGTTTCTGAACCCAAATATGCCTTTTCTTACAAGTAGTTTTTGTGTCCCCTCATTAAACAAAGAAAAGCAGTACTTCAGGGGGCATGGACCCATGGTCCATCTCTGAGGGATTTGTTGTTTGAGGAATCCTGCATAGACTGTTCATACACCTTAAATCAGTTGTTTGACAAACTCATAGCCTAATGTCATGCTCTTTCTGTGTCCTGACCTTGACTTGGATTCCCGTTTCAGAGGTCAAAGTGTTTGTTAAGCAGATAGGCTGTAACACTGTGCTTCCCATTAGCTGGGTAGCAGAGGGGAATTGTCCTGGGATGCTTCAGCAAGCTTCTGGCTGTCTTCAGGGAAAAGTCTGCTGATATGCTGAGAATCCTGCCAACAAAGCTGCGTAATGATTTCAGCTTTAATTATATGAAGGTGGTAGGTCCCAGAGGTTCAGTTCTGTTCCTGATTTCCCTGGATTTCCTAAGGAGCCACCTCTATATTTGCTGTTGCTTCATTTGCCCGAGTGTTATTTATTTGCAACATTTTAATTGGAATTTAGGATGTTGGGTTTATCTAATTTTCACCTTGGTTCTCCTGCCAATTTGCCATTTATATGTCTCTTCTGGAAGTATTGACTGGAAGAATTCTGGGTAAGTATAGATGTGAATAAACTGTTTTGGTATCAGTATTTTCCCCAGATTACCAAAAGCTGACAGCACAGAGCTCTTTCCCCAGTGGGATGCTCAGAGTTCTCAAAAACCAATGTATCCAGTGCATCTTAGCCACTGTTCCCCTCCATCAAGGAGGTTGAGCAAATTTTCTGTATAGCTTATAGCTAGAAGACTCTCTATATGGAACACTGTAGTTACAGGACTGGAATAATTGGAATTGGATAATGTCTATTTGCTTTTATAAACTTGAGGTTGACAGAAGCAACTGTTTACTTTTCAGATTTGGTGGCTTGGAAATACACAACAAGAAGTAAATAACTTAGATTAGGATAGGTGAATGGTAGGGAATGTGGTTTTATTTGTAACATATGTTTTCTTTCTTTCCATCTCAGGCAAAAAATGGTCCCCTTAAACCCTTGATCAATATACCTTTTTTGTTTGGTTTTTTTGTTTTTGTTTTTGTTTTTTTTTTTTCTGGAAAGCTTAAAAACAGAGTGGGGGATTATTTAATTCTTATCTCTGAAGTTTAGTGGAGATGACATTAATAGCCTTGGAGGGTGAAAAATAAGGTATTACTTGTATTGTTCAACTCAACAAACTCAGTTGTTTCTTACGGCTTTGTGTCAGTGCACAGTAGACTTTATCTGATAGATTCTGCGAGTTGTGATGAAACTCACTTGGAAAAACAATTGAGGTGATAAATTGAGATGAGCAAATAAAAGTTTAGGTGCTAATTTGAAGGCATGAAGTTCTTTCACCTAGACCTTCAGCCCATCTCTCCCAGCACTTGGTTTCTTCCTGCAGCTCTTAATTAGAGGGCAAGTTTCTGCTGCTGTGCAGAAGGCTTTCCCCCTCCCCTGGGGGTGTTTTGGAGGGCCTGTGCCTCACTCAGTGTGCTATTTCCTTCACAGGGATGCTATCAAGTGTGCACACAGTCTAGCTGTAACAACAAAACCTTTTTGAGAAACCAGGGTGTCACGTGGCACAATTTTGCAGGGGAAACGGTAGTGTGGGAGCTGCTCTCTTCTTTGTTTTCCTGGAAGCATCAGAGTGGCTTCTGCCCCTGTATCATTTGCATCCTTTAACATATGTTGGCCAGTTTCTCTGCTCTTCCCAAATGCACTTTCTTACCGCCCTGCATGGGTAGTTTCCCCCCAGTCCTTGAGCAGATAGATGTGCATTCTTCTCTCCAGGTATCAGCAGGCCTCTAGATATGGACATGTGCTTCCCCTTCCTTCTTTACCTTCTCTGTTTTATATTTTTTTTTCCTGCTCTGCTGATGATATGGGTAAAGAAAGTGCCTGAGTCCATAATGGCACTGGGGACCAGCCAGGCACTGTTTATATCATTTGAACCAGATGCTACAACTTTCCTTGAGGTCACAGGACTTGAGGTCCTTTGTATGGTCCTTGCCAAGGGCTTTTGGCAAGTGTAGAACAGTGGCAGAGAGAGTATGAACTCCTAGATGTCATTATGCAAGGTGGTGGCAGCCTGTCAGAAATGTTTTGAATAATAATTTCTGCCACAGGAAAGCTAATGAAAAAAATTACTTGTACAGTCTCCTGCTTTGACTGCCCATTTTCAGTCTCAGTGGGGCTGTGAGAGTGGCGGTGGCACCTTGTAACTCTTCAGACTGCTGGGCAGGCGATTTCCCAGTGCTGACAAAATGAGACTTGGCAATCAGCTACTGGTATTTGTGTCACATTTGTTACATGCAGTGCATTTTACCATTCAGGAGATGGCTCTGACTATGTAGCTAGATCTCAAGGGGTGAACAGAGGGAAAGGGATAAGAAGAAAATGTTTGTCTTATAGCAAAGTTAGAGCATGGCACAATGCAATTAATGTGATATAGGTGAGACTGTAATTTTAGTTGTAGTCTGTATTACTTCTGGATCCATATGTACCATCCAGCCCCATTTGCCACCTTTTCTGCATTCCTGAAGACCTCTGATGGGTTCTGACTTGTTCCTTGCGTTTATGGAGGTGTCTTGTTCCCTTGAAAATTCTTCTGATCCCCAGTAACTTCTCTTAGTCAAATTGGCAGATGAAACATTTGAGGCATACCTAGTAGAAACACCACTGAAGCCAAGCAGACTAGGAGACAACCATTGCCAAACCATTGCGGTCTCAGGGAAGCAACCGTCCAGGTGACAGAAAGAAGTGATAATTTAACCCAGCAGTGGAGAAGCCTTTTCTTAACTGTGTTCATGCTATTTTCATGCCTCATTTGATATTTTTTTCTGCATACTTACAGGAAAGCATATTTGCACGTGTACCAGTGGAGTTTAAAGCTGTTGTTTTTATACCAAAAAGAAATAACAACAGACATTCCAGTTAACTGAAGTTTAATGTATTACAAGTGAACATTTTGAAGTTAGGTTTATGTACAACTGGTAATGGTGTTATTTCCCATTTTAGAAAATCTGTAGAACTACATCATGAGCCCACTTACTACTCAGAGTCTTTGGAAAACAGATTTCTATGCAGAATTCACCTTTTTTTGGTTTTAACCACAGGTTTTTTGATTGGTTTTAGCCGCAGACTTTTTCCATTTGGTTCTGGAGATCATCATCACCACTTGCATTCTTGATTTCTATGAAAGGAGGAGTGTGACATTATTAAAAACATGCTGGGGGTTATGTGATTGTTAGCTGCTTAGGTATCGTCTTTCAAGACTAAGTGACAAAGCTACTATTTGCTTGCTAGAGCAGATTCTTTTGTGCTGTTAGGTGTATCTTGTCCTTTCTTCCCCATTTCTTGAACAGTTCTAGATTTTCTTTGTATTGTGTCTATGCTCAAAGGATTTTTCAGAACTTTGTCATTTTGTAATTTCAGGTCAGAAAAATCTGTTACTACAAAATTTGAAAGTGTCTCCCAGTACATGTATTTTAAATTTTTTTTTTATCATTCTTTTTCCGTGAGGTGTTTGTTTTACAGGGAGAGCCTTACATTGAGCTAATGAGTACCGGAAAATCTGTTATCAATCTCGAAATGTTTATTTTGGGGCCTGGTGAAGTTGAACAGAATCTACCTGTACTGATGCAATGTCTGGTGGGACTTCTTAATCAGAGACTTTGTGACCTGATTCTTTATAGCTGGATTGATTTCTTGGCTTGAATATAGCTCCTTTGCTTTGTGCAGTTTTGTGTTTAGTATAGTATCAAGCCAGTTCCATGATCCAGATCTTATCATGGGAAATACTGTGGAAAAAATGGATGGGATGTGAAGTATCCAATCTGCAATTCCCAGTCCATTTGTGGCCATGCTGTGTTGGATACTTGGCAGTACCAAATTAAGCTGAAGGAAAACATTTTGTTTGGAGGAGGAGGTGAAGACTGATAAACCAAAGGCAACAAGTTTCTCCCTGTGGTCAGTGGAGGAAGGCAGAGTGATCTTGGTTCAGAGCAGTCAAGATTAAGCTCGGTGGTGGAGTTCTTCCCTTTTATGAGTCTAAACAAAAGACACTAAATAACTGAAGTTACTCCTGCTATATAAACTTATTGTTTGTAAATATCACCTAAATCTCACAGAATTAAAAAAAAATATATATTATTGGGGAAACAAAACATTGGTGTGCAGTATTGATTTCAAATTTTAGTATTAAATTTGTATTGGATGCCCTTTTTTTTTGGTCAGCTCTGTTTTTTCTGTTCCCAAAAAGATTTGCTGTATCTAAATTTTGGTGTCCAAGGTAGTGTGCTGCAGAGTACAGCAATCTAATACTTGGTTCTGATGTCACTGCTTAATATTTTTAATGATAATTCTGTAGTTATTTTTAAGTGCAGAGACCAGTTTACTAAAAAACTAAAAGTCAGTGTGTGGGGTTTTTTTTTTTTTTTTTTTTACTAATACATTCACACATTCTTCCTTAATGAGATAATGGTTAGAAACTTTAGCTCTGTAAGATAAATTATGGTTGGAATTTGTATACATTTTGCTTTTTACTTTTAGGACTGAGTCTCCCCAACAATTATACAGTCAGTAAACTCTTGATCAAATGAATGTCTGAAATAGAGAGATGATTGATTTTATTGTTATCCACTTCATCTGACTTCTGATAGAGTGGGAAGATGTTTTGATTTAGAGCCTGTATTTATTTTGAAAATTTATGAAAGCACCTTTTAGTGACTGTCAACTTTTTCAGTGGCAGGAGGGGACAGATTGTCTAATCTACTGGAGATCTGCTCATGTCCAAGAGTGATTAATTCCAGCCGTGGACTAAACATATCTTTTGGCTGGCAGAAAATGAGGAGGTCATTTGGTCCACAATTAAGCAAATATTAAGTACTTATGTTTAAGACTGTACTGATGAAGTTTGGCTGGATATTTCTATATTTAACATTGAATATTGTGTCTCGGAATCCTTCAAGTCTTGAAGAAGGGGGACCTGAGACCCTACTAAGTTGACACCTCTCAGAAAGTGACAAACGTTACCTTCTAGTGAAGGCGGTCAGTGCCATTGGAGCAGGACTGTGCTGGCTCCTTCACTACCTCAGGTGGGTTTACTGGCTGTGAGACCTTTGTATGAGAAGACATAGCCCCTGTAGGCACGAGGTCTGCATGAACCCACAGAAGTGATTGTTCTTACGTTTCCCTGGCTATATTCCTGCAGTTGTTCTGATGAGATTTATAAAGCTGTTTTCCTTCTTTAGTTTCATAATTAATATTCTGAGAAGAAGGAATTCAAAGGCTGGAGTAAAAGTTTCATTGCCTGATGATTTCTGCTTGATCAGTTATGCTTATGTTTATGGGAATACCAATGTCTGTGTTGTCAGGGCACAATCAATGTACTGGACAGAGAAGACAAGTGGAGAGCTGTGCATTTTTCATACTTGGTTGCTGCTGGCAGATGCTGTGTTTAATGGAGGCTAGTTACTTCTGTGTTAATCAGAGTATTCCTGGAAAGGTCTGTGACAAGACTGTCAACCAGTAAGAGTAAAATTTCTGTTTAAAAATTCCTTCTACTGCAGCAGAAAACTTTTCAACCTGTTGATAACTAACCTGGGTTTGCATGTTCCATCACAGAAGTCTCTTGTCATTGGTGTAGGTGCTGCACTTCACGGTACAGGGTTTTTGCTGAGGCCAGCCTTGACAAGCCTTTCCCACTGGAAGCTGCATGTAAACCTATTTTATGTAACTTCTGGTTGATTTACATCTTTATTCTTGGTAAGAAGGCTATTTACCTTTTGAGGATAAACTTCTGTCTCCATCGCATTACAGTTTAACACACTTCTGCAAGTTGGCTTAATAGCTGTTTGTGCTGAAGGCCTTTCTGCAGTAAGCCATATGCTCCATTTCTTTTTTCCTTTTCTTTATCAGTGCCCATTTTTGAGGTCAGAAGAGTTAAAACTAGTCTCTCCTCTGTGATTACCTGAATCTACAAGCATATGTTGTCATTCTCTTCTATCCAGTCCTGGTATGCAGGACACCACTCACATGCTGATTGAAAAGCTATCCAAATAACTCCATCGGCCAATTTTTTCAGTGCAGACCAATTCCAAACACTTAACCTAGGTCATCATTCTTCATTTGTACATTCTTTATCTTAAATGATTCCCCGAATCTTTCATAATCAAATCTTTTGACTTCATACTTGGAGTTTTATATGTAGCCTTGCTGGCTGGGGAGTGATTGTGATGGCCCCTGGCTCCAAAACCTGGTCACTAATTCTGTTGCTGGTCATCACATCTTCAGCTATTGCTTCAGACAGACTTCTTTACTCTTAACAGATCCTTAACCTGAAACTTCTGTCCCAAAATTCAAGATGCTTTTAATGTAATTCTTTGCCTGTTCCTAGCCATCAAGAAAGCTGCAAGTATTCCTTTTTTTTAATCTCCTCTCTTTTGGGGGTGTTGTTATATAAGCATCAAGGACAGGATGGATGTACCCATGTGCTAGAATTACAGTTCAGATGAAAAACAGCAAATCAGGCCTGAAAGCTTGAAATAGTCTGTGGAAAGATGAAAAATAGCAGTATAACTATCAAACAAATATTTTTTTCATATACTATACCCTTTTTTTTGCTGACAAGTTAATTCTTTCTGACAGACTTGGCAAGTGAGCAAGTGTCTCCAAGGCAGACACTGAAGCTGCTTCATGAATTCATGTTATAGTTCCTCTGATATTGTTGCTTTGCTCAAATGGTATTTTTAGCTTTATTCACACCTCGCTTTAACTTTTTTGTGAGTGAGGATCATTTTGTTATCCAGTCCAAACCAAGTCATGGGTTAGTGTTTCTTGTCATTGTAGTCACTTGAAGAAATGCTTGCAGGACCTAAGCTCCCTAGAAGGGAGCTCTCTGACTTAGAGAATACTTAGCTAAGAATCTTATTTCAAAACTTGGACCTCTCACATTGCAATGTTATGTTTTGTTCTGTTTTTTAATTTAAAAAAAATCAGTATTTTCTTTAGATATGTTTAAAATATTAAAATTCCTGATATTAAAAAATACTTGTAAGTTTACTGCATTGATAATTAGACTGTTTAGTCACACAGCTTTGCTCACAGAATATTTCTGTATGAAAGATTTAAGTTGAAAAGCATAAGATACTTCACTGACCTGTGTCTGTGTTCTCTTTTACCTCCTGCATTGTATCATTAAAGAGGTCTGGTCTTGGAGGGTGTTCAAGCAGCAAAGCCAAAAGAACAGGAGAAATCTGTGCAAGAAGGAAGAACACAACTATTTTTTACAGAGCCAGTAGAACAGATCTGTTTCATATAGTCAGCATCATCACAGGCATGCTAGTCCCCAACTTCCCACCACCTCAGTCTCCATCATCTGCCATCCTCTGAAAACTCTTGTAGCTGAATAACAGGCTCAATAACAGCTCAGCAGAGCATCATCGCCCTTGTCATGACTTAGCAGGGGATAGAAAAGTTCTCCTGGGGTATATTAGACATGAAAAGCAGGACAGAAACATAAACAGGTAGGAAACAGAGAGAAAGGCTCAGTGGTAGAGAACCCAGCTTTCAAATTCTTTTTAGATATTTGTCATTCAGACAAAAAGCCAAATAATTAAAATAATTCCAAGTACCTGTCTCAGCAATGCCTCAAGTTGGAAAGTTAAGCACTCCTGTGTCTCTCTGAGATATGTCCAAAAGTGATAGATACCTGAATATTATTATTGAATAGTCCATCATTCACTGAGGAAGTTTAGACACGTTTAGCTGCGGCTGCTCTCTTCTTATGGTAAGATCCCAGTCCTTACCTGGGCCTCTGTCTGGCACAGATAGGTGCAGTTTTGCCACCCGTGGCATAGTTCAGTGCAGGTGCAGCAGCCTGCCCTTTTTGACCGTCATGGTGAACATCGCTCACGGTGACACTGTCTTTGCTTGTGTGAACACCCTCCAGGTTTTACCTGGAGCTGTTCTTAGAGAGCAAGAGCTGGTGAAGGAAAGAAAATTAATCTGCTTCAAAGGCAACAGTGAAAACAACTTGAGAGATCTGCATCAGACAGCCCTTATAGAGCTTTAGAAAGAAAAGCTCTACTTGAGAGGGTGTGGAAATGGCGAATTTCAGGCCCTTCTTGCAAAGAGTAGGTTGAATTATGTACATCAGCTGCAGCAGCAAGGGAGAAGAAGAAGAGAAAATTAATTTAATATTGTAGGTTTCAGTGTTCATTCCAAAATAAGTACAGTCTAATGGTGGTGAATGTCTTTTCAAGTGGCAGATGGCCACATTAAAGCTACAGCTGTGCCACCATTTCAGAATTACTGTAAGACACACAAGAGGAGGGGGACAACTGCCTATAGCGTGGGTGCTAGACTCTGCTAGGAAAGCTTATTTTTATCCTGGATCTGATTCCTGACCTTGTTCACTGGGCAGTGTCTTGGATGGCTCTTCCAGCTCAGCAAAGGGAGTGGTGCAGAGGTGGTGGGATGGGTGCTGAAGACACGGTGCAGGATGCTGGAGGGGAGAGCTGGGGCTGCTTTGCCCTGACCTTGGTACTGGCAGAAGCGCCTCTGGAATCGGGAGCCTGGTTCAGCGGGAGTCAGGAGCTACTGTCTTGTGATGAGGAGAGATGGGGTGCTCAGCAGCATCTCCCAGTTCATACTGGATCTTTGTTGGCATGCTTAACCTCTAACTTGAAAAATAAAAACACAGCTGCCTGTCACCCTGCTTTGAAAGTTTGCTAGCCTCAGCACTAAAGGAGTAAGAAAACTTTGAGCTGGAGATGCAGTTTCCTTGGGCTCAGAACAGCTGTAATTGCTATTTCAGAAGCAGTGTTCCCTTCTAATAAGTACAGTTGTTGCAATATCTGTAATATTTACCCAGGAATTAGAGTCTGGCTTTGTAAATATTGTTAGTTAATAAGAAAAGTAAGCTTAATTTGCACTTTTTGAGTATGACCTATCATGAGTCATCTTGAGAAAAAAATTCATGCAGAAATAAAGGAATACGGAAGGGCAGAGGTTTTATCTTTTTGTAAAGACGTATGTCAGTACACAGACGTGTGTGTATATATATCAAATCTGAGTATTGGGGTTAGGGGAATCGCATATATGGGGCATGGTAGAAAGCAGAAATCAGAGGTGGTGGAGCATATAGGGAGGCAGTGGCAGAAGGGAAAGGAAGAGGTGGGGAGCTAGGGGTGAAGTGAGCAGGGAGGAAGGGCAGGTGCTGAGGGAGGTGGCTGAAATGCCATTTGGCTGGAAGAGCCTTCAGCTTCTTTCTTTCACAGAGGCAACATGAGATGTTCAGCAGCTCTCCTCAGTTCTTGCTGGCACATTTAACCTCTCCATGGGAAAGAAAAGCAGGGGGCTGTACAGTCTTGGAAAGCAGTATGGGCAACTACAAGAGTAAAATTGAGTTTGGAAGGGATGAAAGATTGTTGGAGGATAAGAAAAAGACGAGGATGGCTGTGAAAGTCTGAAGAATTCAAAAGGAGAAGGAAAAAAGACAAAACTGCAAGGGAGGTCATCTGTAGTCAAGGGGGATAAACAGCACGAGGAAGCACAAACTGACAGATTTAATATATGAAATGTTAAAATTATTGGAATGGTGACTAGAAAGACAACTGGAGATTATGACAATTCAAATAATTGTTTCTGAACATGACAGGAAGACATGCAGTTGCTGTTTGTATTTGAATGTATTTTTAACTAGTCTGGTTAACTTTAATGCTTTGTTTTTCTATCCTCTTGGGTAGCTATTATATTTTTCTTGCCTTATGAATACACCAAATGGGTAAGCATTTATTTTTGTGTTATTTGTAGTCTTTTAATTGTTTTCCATGCAAATGAATTTGATACTTTCTAGGTTGTTTAAAAGGTACTGTTCAGTGATTTTTGAAATTACAAGTGTTTGAAGTCATTACAATAGTACTGTAGAATATAAAAACTGATAGAACAAGATTCTTATGTCTCAGGAAGGAGAACAACAAACCCTCTGATTTGTTTTCTACCCCTGCAATGCAGAGCTTGCCGCAAAGTACCACTGTCTGATGACACTTCTGGTTTTACCCTTAAAATATCTAGTTGGTAGTCTGGGCAGTTACTTGACTTTTTCTAGATGTAAGTAATCCACCTAAGTTTTACAGATGTTAATTTAATCTCACTACCAATTTCATACTCCTCCTGGTCTAGTAACAAGTGTAGCCGAGACATGAGAACTCATAAATTAACACAGATACAGAATTGAAGTGTATTAAACGCATTGTTCAGAAGAGAAGTAGTATTAATTAATCCCTTTCCTAAGTCAGTGCATCAGAATTCTTTCTTGCATATCTCTTAAATACTGTATTTTATGGGATCAGGTTACAGCAATTTTTCCAGCAGCAATTATCTTGAGTTTCTTGTTTGCTAAGGAATATACAGTAAAAAGTTGCCATATTCTGGAAAGTAAACTGATTTCATTAGACTGAACAGTGTAAAAAATGAGGTTTTCTATTTGTCAGTTGCACAATAGTTTACTAATGTATAAAATCTAAGAAACTCCACCCAACCAAACGGCATTTATGTGAGAAGTATCATTACTGACGAAGACTGCTGTCTGACTGTGCATGTTGTTCTGTCAGTAACTAAGCATGATGTTCAGATAGTTCACAGAAATGTTCTGCGTTTCATGAGATCTGTATTACAAAGTAAAACTCCTCTGGAACTTTACACCTGCAAATAGCAGGTTTCCCTTGAAATTTGAAGCAAAATTCCTTTTCTTGCAGCTGAGCATTCATGCTGGAAAGAGCCTCTGCCAAGTATCTTGGCACTTGTTTCAGTTTGTCACGTTGGGAATAACTTAGTTTCTGAGAACTTCTGAGGGTTATGTTGTTCTCTTGTACAGTCAGTAAACTTCCAGTAATGATTTCTGGAAAAGGTATAATAAGTATAAAATAATTAAATACACCCCCAACAAACAAGACCCCACTGTGCACCTCAGTGTACATTTTGAACCGAAGCAGAAAATTTTTTTTTGGAAAAAAGTGGTTACAATTGAGACGGAGAGGACAGCTGAGCTTCCCA